>PVKU01003213.1:0-39124 GCA_004027475.1 Anoura caudifer
AAAAAAAAAAACCCTAAGGAAACAACTAGAATAGGAACAGAATCACAGAAATGGGGATCACATAGAGGGTTATTAACAGGGAGGTGGAAGGGGGATAAAGGGGGAAAAGTACAGGGATGAAGAAGCATAATTGTAGATACAAAATAGACAGGGGGAGGGTAAGAATGGTATAAGAAATGCAGAAGCCAAAGAACTTATATGTACGACCCATGGACATGAACTAAGGGGGGAATTGATGGAGGAAAGGGGGATACTGGATGGTGAGGGGAGAAGGGGAAAAAGAAAATTGGGACAGCTGTAATAGGATACCAATAAAACATGCTTTAAAGAAATAAAAATAAGTAAAAATCCAGTTTCTCAGTGGTGCTACCCATGTTTCAAGTGCCCAGGGGCCCATGTGGCTGGTAGCTGCCAAATATGTCGGAATAGCCTTATACTCCACTTGGTTGGTCCTGACTTGCTTTTGAATCTCTACCTTGACCTTCTGTTTGCTCTGCATTAGACTCATTATCCTTCCTGATAGACATTAGCTTAGACTAACCTTGCTGTTCTTCACTGCTCTACTAAATTAGGTTGTCCTGCTTTAGCTTCAGATTTCCGGTACCATCCTCTGGCAGCAGTGACTTGGTTAGTGCTTCTCCCAGTCCAGCCTGAATCCCCTGCATGGGGCAAATGTTAGCAAAATGTAAACAGAGGTCAATTTGAACAAGGAGGCTGCAAAAAGTAAGCAGCAACTCTAAATAATTCTTATTTTTCATTTTGGACAAATGACTTTTTAGAAAACTTGAAAAAATATTATTTAATCATTGATATAATTATTTTTGAAAACACACAAATAGTGGAAGAACTGGAAATGAGTCAACGTTCTAATCAAAAAAGAAAAGAATGGAATTTCTGCTAACAGTTTAGAGTAAATGAATTAACAGCCATCTTAAGCAAGGTTCTATTATGAATAGTCAAAGGGTAGTATGTAAGCTTTTAGAAGTGAACATTATGAAGTCCTTTGCAATCATAAGGAACAATCTGAATCTGACACACCCACTTCCTGTTTTGATAAGCTTATGACTAGTAGTAACTTTGTACATGTTTGAATTCCATCAAAGCCCTTGGTAACAACTCTCACAATATCTTTGTGGCAAAGTAGATAGAAACTGGCTGGGTGACAGCATAGGTGGCACTGATTTCTATCTGATGTTCAGTCAAACTTGGTAATTGTCAAACAGATTCTTTCCTCCTTGCAGATTTTGATAATGTGTCTAAAGAGATGATGCCTCCGGGTCTGATCTCAAATGTGTCCTTTGCAATATTTTAGTGACTCTAATTAAGAATAGATTTCATGATTGTGTCACCTGTAATTGAAAAAATAATAATAAAAAGAATTGGATGATGATATTGTTCATCATTTTTGTAAGTGGTAGAAATCTAGGATTGATATCCAGTAAAATAGATAATAGTCTTAGAATTGAAGATCTTAATGGGTGAGATTTGTGGTTTAAACTGACCTTGCCAAAGCATGTAATAGCTCAAGAATAGAGTTGCCGAGATGTGCGTTGCAGTGTGAGCGTGCTAACAGGGCGGTGCCAGTGTGGGTCGGGCAGGAGTGGGGTGTGAGGAGCACACTCAGTGCCAGGACAGGGGTCATGATGACAGCAGTCTCTAGTTACTCTAATTACTAGAACTCTGGACCCATGCAAATCCCTTCCCCTGGGTCGCACCCTGGGTGGATTACCCTTCTTCCAGGGGCCAGTAAAGTTCTCCTCAGCAGCTGGCTTTGATCTGGCATTGCTGCTTTGTGGAGTCTGCCCCTGCGGGTTGCTGCCACTCCTGCCTGGGCAGGGTCCCAGCAGCTCCTCTCTTGTACTGTCTGCCCCCTTTACTGCACCCAGGGTGTGGGAAGACATCTACTCCCACCAGAATTAACCAGTACTCCATTTCCATGGTACCATGCAGAATAATGATCTTCAAATATAACCACCATTTTCCTCCTGAGGAAGAGTTTCTACTCTAGTGAACAGAAATGGAAGTTATAAGAATCTGCAACTTTATATCTGCTTTGCCAGTCTCTCCACATCGCCCAAAACGTTAACACTGGAGTGCCTTGGGGCTCTTCTCATCACCCATTACACTCATCATCTAAAGACATTTATGAGTTCACAGTTCACTGGTATATATCTTCAGTCCATACTCTCCCCTGAGGTTGATTTATTTCCTTCTTAGTATTGGCACTATAGTATACTTAGCATATGTCCTATACTACCTGGCATAGTATGTATCTTTTATTCATTTAGTCTTTGAACCCATTACAAAGTGTGTCTGATGAGGACAAGGATTTTGTATCCCAAATACACAGGACATTGCCTGGCACATAGCAGATGCTTAGTAAAGATTTGTTAGGCGAATAAATGAGTGACACTTTTAGTTCAATGTGAAGAACTTCCTAAACACAGAAGTTTTCAAAAACGGGAAGAACTTCCTCAAAGGCATTGAGTTTCCTATGACTGGAGATATCTGCTTGTCTGGGATATTGGGCAACTACTAATCGGAAGCAAGGAGGAAATCAGAAGAGAGTCGTTTGCATGAAATGTGATTACTACAGGATTAAAGATAAAATGTAGTTGCATTTTTCATGAGCACAACTGATTTCTATCTCAGTTCTCCTCCCATATGTGTGATACTTCTCTCTACCCCCTTCCTTTCTCAATTTCTTCCTCTCTATCCTCATCTCTCTCTTCCACCTTCCTCTCCCTCACTCTTTCTCTCCCTTTCACACACGCACACACCACACATTCCTTTATGTAACCTGGGTGCTGCTACCTGGAGCTCTCCCTCCCTTGTCCCTTGAGATCTCAATGGCCTTGAGCCCAAGTTTCATGGCATGGGGTGTCCAAGATTTCTATGAATTTCTGGAAATTTATGTGGTCTCATGATCATCTTTGCCTCAAGAATCCTGCATCTACACATGCCATTTCTGTCCACACAGTATCAACATACATGTGAAATCTAGCCTTTTCATCCTTTTCTACCAACTGAAGAACATAGATTTTACAGTATTGCTGGGGATCATTACATCACCTACTGCCAAGAATGACTTGGACATTTAGTCCTGTGCAGACTCCCTTCCTCAGGGTCTCCATCCAGGTTCTTTCTCTCACCACTTCCTTCTTCTCCCCTCCCTTCTTTTCACTTCTCTTACTCTCTTCCCACTCATTCTCTCTCTTCTCCCTTCAACTGTCCCCTTTGCTCGTCTGTCCCCTCACACTGAAATGCACCAATTCCTTTTCTCTGTAAAACACTAATCCAGTCTCATCTGCAGAGGGAGTACCATGTCCGGGGAAGTCCCCAAGCTGCCTCTACAGAGGAACAGAAGGAAATGGAAGATAAAGTGAGTAACGCGGAGAAAGCCGAAGAAGCAAAATTAAAAGCACAGTGTCCTCATCTGGGACAAAAGCCTGGAGGTTCAGATTTCTTAAGGAAATGATTACAGAAAGGGCAAAAATATTTTGATTCTGGGGATTATTGCATGGCTAAAGCAAAAATGAAGAACAAGCAACTTCCTACTGCAGCCCAGATAAGACAGGGGTCACTGGCGACCACATTCCCGCTTCACAGGTCCTTCCTCAATGGAAAACATCCCTTGTTGCTAGCAAGCTGGCTGGCTGCTTAAAAGAGCTGAACCACATGCATCTTCTAATTGCCATTGTTTTTCCTTAATATGTTACTTGCCTGCTTTTCTTTTCGTTTCATTCACTAAGTCTTTTGAAAGTGACAGCTTTGCAGGGAGT
The DNA here is from genome assembly GCA_004027475.1 of Anoura caudifer. Classification (NCBI taxonomy): domain Eukaryota; kingdom Metazoa; phylum Chordata; class Mammalia; order Chiroptera; family Phyllostomidae; genus Anoura; species Anoura caudifer. The sequence continues at coordinate 3,783 of PVKU01003213.1, forward strand.
GGAAGTGTGTGCTGCTCCTGTAAGGAAGATACATGTGAAGATGGAGGGAACATGTTAGAGCAACATAAAGTAATCTCCTTGAAAAGGATTGTATATATTACCAAACTCCTAGTGCAGGACTGCTCGTAACAAACTCCCAAGCAAGTTTTACATTTCTAATGTTTTGGCTTTCTATAATTCATCCTAATTATAGCTTTGTGTGTTACTCTTATTTAATTAACCTCTACTGTATTGATTTCTTCTGTATCTTCCTTTTGGATTTTATAAAACAGAAGTTTAAGACCACAAGTTGGAAGAAAGTTTGCATATTTCAAACAACAATAGATGGGGCTCCAAAAGATTTGTATTTCTGTGCTTGAACTTGAATGGCCTTAAACCTGATTCAGCTTTAACAATAGAAGTTTACTTGGGCAATATTTGCCCATTCTGGTGTAACTTATGTGACCCTGGTGCTTAACAGTGGCCATTGAAGCTAATATTCTTATTCAGTTATATAGTTACAGTACCTTTTGTTGTTAAAGATATGAATGAAGTAAGCATGTACATTGACTGTTGAATTCACTTTTGTGCCATTTTTATAAATATAGTAGTTTTATAAATATAGTTAGTTATAGTGGTTTTTTTTTTTTAATGGTAGTTTACATACAACCAAAAAAAAAAAAAAAATCCTAATCCAATCAACACCCAGGCTCTGGTATTCACCATTTATCCAGACATTTAGCTGTCTAAGTGTCTCTGTTCCACCCTGGCTGGTGTAGCTCAGTGGATTGAGTGCGGGCCTGCAAACCAAAGGGTCACAGTTTGATTCCAAGTCAGGGCACATGCCTGGGTTGCAGGCCAATTCCCAGCAGGGGGTGCACAAGAAGCAACCACACATTGATATTTCTCTCCCTCTCTCCTTCCCTTCCCCTCTAAAGATAAAATAAACAAATCTTTAAAAAAAAAGTGTCTCTGTTCCCAACAAAGATGGTATCTTACCGAGGAAGAACTGTGGTGAAAGTGCCAGTATGATTCACTTTACCTACAACATATTTGGAGTTCTCACTCAGTGTTGGACCTTAATGGTGTTTATTTTTTACCCTTTAGCCTGTACCAACACCATGGAGACTAGTGTTGGAATTCATCCTTGTAGGGAATGTGAATTCTTGTTCAGAAAATTAGACAGTAAAAAGATCTGATTGTTTAACATTCTAGGTAAACAGGAATTGACTTACTATTCTTATAGATGGGAATAAAACCAATTCCCCTTCTTCCTCATGTGAACCATTCTTTTTTTTTAAGTGTTTATTATAATTTCTGATTATAACATTAACATGTCCACACTCCTAAAATCAGATGTGGACAATTAGGGTAGTTATTATGAAAGCTAATGTTCTTGAGTAGTTATTATATGCTGAACACAGTTCTAAGTGTTTTACATATGTTACTGGAAAGCATCGTTGCCTCCATTTGCCACTGATGAACGTAAGAGGTACAGGCAGGTCACATTTGTTTCTCAAGGTCACACAACCAGAAAACAATAACAAATAATTATGCCACCTGGAGACAATCATCATTTCAGTGAATATTGTCCTGACTTTTCCTATCATTAAGTTCTTTAAATGAAATATTAGATCACCATTGTGTAACCTGCATTTTAACTTAATAATATTGCATGATAGCTTTCCAGAGAAACACAGATCTACACAATCATTTTTTAAAATATTTTATTTATTTTCAGAGAGAGGGCAAGGGAGGGAGAAACAGAGGGAGAGAAATATTGATGTGAGAAAGAAATACCGATTGGTTGCCTCTCCTATACTCCCTGACCTGGGACCGAACCTGTAACCCAGGCATGTGCCCTGACTGAGAATCAAACCAGTGATCTTTTGCTTTGCAGGATGATGCCCAACCAACTGAGGCACACCAGTCAAAGCCACACTATCATTTTTATGATTATACAGTGTTCCACTATGTGGAGAGGCCGTAATATAGCCATTATATAGTATTTTTTAAATGTTTGAGGTAAACATCTTATTCATTCATTTTCCTATTCACTTATCTGATATTTTACCTTGATAGAAATTTCAAGAATTGTCACTAAGTCCAAGAGTACAACTCAGGTTACTTTAATATATTTGAGAGACTAAGAGATAATTTTTTGTATGCACTTCTTTATATTACTTTTTTAGATCGAACATTAATAACAAAATTTACAATTAGGTGTTCTCCCATTAGAGCAAAAATGGACCTTTATATGCTGTGTTTTCAAATCAAACTACTATCACTTGATTTTTCAAGAATAAACTTGTAAATACATTTCTTTGTTAGGCTCACTGGGCTTCTTCACATAATTGGTCACACTTGATTGGCGAACTTTTGTTTGCTGGTGTTGTTAGCGCCTTCTAGTGGTAACAAAGCAAAACCTGGCCATGGTGGTTCAGGTTTGTTGGGGAGTTTTTAAAGTAAAAAAAACAAATATAATTTATAGCTTCATGGTATTTTTACTTTTCTCCTGTTAATATAGCCACAAAGACTATGAAACTTCAAAGAAGAAATGAAAATATTTTTAAGTTAATTCAGAGCACGATTTCATCATAAATATGAAACCGTGAATTGTAGTTTAGTTTTTATAAAAGGTCAAGATATTTCAGGAAATTTTAGGTTGTTTTTAATGGTAACTTTTCACAATGTCTCAGATTTTTAAAAAAATTTTTAAAAAACTTTATTTATTTTTAGACAGAGAGGGAGGGAGGGAGAAAGAGAAGGAGAGAAACATGAATGTGTGGTTGCCTCTCACATGTCCCCTGCTGAGGACCTGGCCTGCAACCCAGTCATGTGCCCTGACTGGGAATCAACCGGGGACCCTTTGGTTCACAGGCTGGCTGGCGCTCAGTCCACTGAGGAAGTTTGCAGGCATATCTGCGGAAGCGTGGCTGGAGTGCTGTGAATGAAGGGAGAGAAGCAGCAGAAGAGGTTGGGTCGCGTTTCTCAGGCTCAGCTCTGTTGACCTTTTGGGCTGGGTCACTTCTAGTTGTTAGGCTGGCCTGTGCACTCTAGGATGCTTAGTAACATCCTACTAGACATCAGTCATACCCCTCACCCTTGTGACAAACTCCAGAAATTGCCACATGTTCTCTGGGGGCCATGTAACATCACCCCTAGTTGAGAAAGACTGGGTTAGAGCCTCAGGCAGGGCCTTGGAGGCCATGGGGAGTAAGATGCCTGCACTTTATTCTGAGTCCAGTGGGAAGCCATGGAAAGTTCCAAATAGAGGAACTGTGTGATTCCAATTACACTTTGTGTTACCTTTGAACTTCTTCCAAGGTTATCAAATGACCGTGGTCACTACCACTTTAACTAGAATCTGCCAGTTCTAGTTTATCCTCAGCTTGCAGCTTCTCTGCATCCTTATCTCGCCCTAGTTCCATGTCCTGGAGTAACGTCTGCTGATGCAGACCACTGGCCTTGCTTTAAGCAGGCAGGAAGAACATGGACTGAAACATACTTTACTCATCTGTAAAGTGGAAATATTACCCGTCTCATAGGGCTGCTGAGAATAGCAAAACAAGTGTCTGGCACCATGTCTGGGCATAGTGGCACCCTGTAAATCTTAGGAGGAAACAGAATGAAACACCTCTTGTGACATACATGGAGGTGTGCCCCTCAGATCTCATTTCAGGAAAAATCTTGCTGCTCCGCTGCCAAGAGTGTGGTTAGCTGACAGCCTTCAGCTGTTACTGCCTTCGGGATCTGTGACACGTTAGCAGAGGTCATGCTTTTCCTTGGAGAGTATGGATATTTCTAGATTTTTCTGCCAAATGCAAAACTCCCATAACAAAGTCTTGTTCCAGTGTCCCCGTTGGGTTGCCAGAGAATGTCAGATCTGCAATGTGGTCTCAGGCTCTCCCACCCCATTCTGTTCCCCAGTCTCTTTTGTTTTTTCACAGACATTGCTGTCGAATAAGCCTCTTGCACTCCTAACTGAGACTTAGCATCTGCTTCTCAGATGACAGGAGAGGCTGGGAGACACACCTCCCCAACTATTTGCTTTGCCCTCCACCTGGAACTTTCTCCTCCTCCTATGCCTCCAAATTCCCATTCATCCTTCCAGTCCCAACGCCAATGTCACCTTCTTTGCAGAGTTTTCTAGAAAACTGATAGTTACTGCTCCTTCCTCTGTGATGCTGCACAGAGCAGCCCTTTTGTAGATAAAGGCTCAGGGTGGCAGTGATCTGTATTCCAGAATAATTTCTCAGTTCTGTTTGATCTGCTCTTTATTTTCACTACATAACAATGCTTTTCATGTGTTTTATTGTACTTTGTCTGATTGCACTTCTAAATCTTGGGAGTGGAAATGCCCTATTTGTTTTTATAGACAAATATAGAATGGTTCTATGTAATATTATGTAGTAAATGTTTAACAAATGAAAGAGTGATGGCACGATTGGACTTGTAGCACTTCTGTGTAAAAACATACATTTTGAATAATTGTTAAAATGCATGGGAATGTGACTAGCACAGAAGCAGATAGAGCAGAGCTGGTTTGGTGCTGTTAAGTGCTAGATTAGCTAAAATAAAACCTTTTGAGTTCCATGGAGGCCGTGGGGGGAAAAGCCAGGTCGGCTGGGTCTGAGGACAAATGCAAAAACAGGTCAGGCTTAAGGACCAAAATGCCAAAGCTAGCTGATTCGCAGACAACTTCTCCAGGAGTAAAAAACGTACATACGACAGCAGAGCAGACCTTCGGGGTCAGCTAGAACAGGACAGGAAATGGGATAACTGCAGGAGAGGAGGTGTTCAGTCTCTGCTACAGAAAATTCTGGTGGGTTTTTTTCTTTTAATAAACCAGTAGCTCAGTGTGTAATCTTTATTTCTGGCTCCTAAGTTTGAAACATCCGACCCAAATTGCTGAGGGCTACACTACAATAGTGGTGCTTAGGGCTTGGCAGCCCACATTGGATTGAAAAGTTTGGGAGTTCGAGCAGCTGATATCTATGATTACTTACAAAGAAAAAAATCTTGTGATTCTCTGGCCTGTAGCATTTAGGAGACTCGTGGGAATGAAGGGACAGCAGTGAGGGGGCTGGATAAGGGAGGTTCTAGCAGCTGTGGTTGGTGTGATCCTGCAGACTGTTCTCAGGTGGTGAAGATTTGCAGCACAGATCCAGGTAAACATTGCCACCTAGTGGCAATTCACTTGAACTAACCCTCTATCAACGGTCATCCATTCAATTTTTATATCTTCTCAACTGTGACAAGAATATTCAACATTTTGAAATTTGTAAGATGGGAAACGGATTCAGGAAATAGGATTTTTCAATACATGGTCTGCATCATCCCTAAGTATTTTTACATGTTAATAAGCTTTTAAGGAAAAGGAGTGATTCTGCCAATGACATTTGGAAGAAAATATCTGAAACTTTAAAATGCAGGTATCTTAAATTAGTTGCTTACGATGGCCATATTCTGTGACAAGTGAAAAGTGAACCATGGACAAAAGATGAATTCATTTTCATGGATAGAAGAATTGAGATCCATATTAGCTGTTAAAAGATTGCCTCATCCCTAAAAGATTGCAGATCGTTTCCATTGTACTAATAATTTCGGCCATTAAAGTTAATTCTGTGGGACTTCCGGCCAAGATGGAGGCGTAGGTGGACACACTGTACCTCCTCTCACAACCAAGATGAAGGATAACAAAAATATAGAACAAAAAAAAAAAAAAAAATCCCAACCAGAACGGATAGAGGATTGAATTGTACGGAAGTCCAACAACAACTCACCCAGACCGGTAAGAGGGGTGGAGTCAGAGGCCGGCAGAGAGGGGTCCTGTCAGGAAGAAGTAGTAACTGGTGGTCCCGATGCATAGGCAGCAGTTACCAAGTGCAGGGAGGCAACAAGCAGACCAAGCAAGGTACACAAGGTGGCTGACCGAGGTCACACATTTGCATGCAGATAAGCCAGGTGAAAATGGGCAGCGAGACAGACTGCGCAACGCAGGACCCCAGCGCTGGGAAATAAAGCCTAAAGGGCACCAATTGAGAACACTTGTGGGAGTTAGGGTGCCGGGAAAGAGAGTCCCAGCCTCACAGGAAAATTTGTTGGAGAGACCCACAGGGTCCTAGAACATGCATGAGCCCGCTCACATGGAAATCAGCGCCAGAAGGGCCCAATTTGCTTGGGGAAAGTGGCGGAAGGGACTGGAATCCAAGCGGAGCAGGCACCATTGTTCCCTCTTAGACCCCGCTCCCACATCCAGCGTCACAACCCAGCGACTGGGTTGCCCCGCCCTTGTGAACGCCTAAGGCTCCGCCCCTCATATGTAACAGCCACGACCAGACTAAATAAATAAATAAATAAATACCCAAAACCAAGGATGGCTCAAACGGGAGAGCAGATTGGGGCCCCAGAGCTAATTCATCTAAGTGACCAAGAGGTAGCCAACCTATCAGATGCACAGTTCAAAGCACCAGTGATTAGGATGCTCACAGAATTGGTTGATTTTGGTCACAAATTAGATGAACAAATGAAGGCTACAATAAGAGAAGTGAAGGAAAATGTATAGGGAACCAATAGTGATGGGAGGAAAACTGGGACTCAAATCAATGGAGTGGACCAGAAGGAAGAAAGAAACAACCAAGCAGAAAAGAATGAAGAAACAAGAATTCAAAAATTGAGGAGAGGCTTAGGAACCTCCAGGACATCTTTAAACATCCCAACATCCGAATTATAGGGGTACCAGAAGGGGAAGAGGAAGAGCAACAGGTGGAAAACTTATTTGAACAAATAATAAAGGAGAACTTCCCCAATCTGGCAAAGGAAATAGACTTCCAGGAAGTCCAGGAAGCTCAGAGAGTCCCAAAGATCTTGGACCCAAGGAGGAACACACCAAGGCACATCATAATTACATTAGCCAAGATTAAAATGAAGGAGAGAATTCTAGAAGCAGCAAGGGATAAGGGCACAGTCACCTACAAAGGAGTTCCCATCAGACTGTCAGCTGATTTCTCAAAAGAAACCTTACAGGCAAGAAGGGGCTGGAAAGAAGTATTCCAAGTCATGAAAGGCAAGGACCTACATCCAAGATTGCTCTATCCAGCAAAGCTGTCATTTAGAATGGAAGGGCAGCTAAAGTGCTTCTCAGATAAGGTCAAGTTAAAGGAGTTCATCATCACCAAGTCCTTATTATATGAAACATTAAAGGGATTTATCTACGAAAAAGAAGATAAAAAATATGAACAGTAAAATGACAACTAACTCACAGTTCTTAACAACCACACCTAAAACAAAAGCAGAAGCAAACTAAGCAGACAGCTAGAACAGGAACAGAATCACAGAAATGGAGATCACATGGGGAGTTAGGAACAGGGGAGTGGGAGGAGGAGAGGGGGGAAAAGGTACAGAGAATAAGTAGCATAGATAGTAGGTAGAAAATAGGGGGAAGGCAAGAATAGCGTAGGAAAAGTAGAAACTAAAGAACTTAGGACACATGGACATGAACTAAAGTGGGGGAATGTGGGTGGGAGGGGGTGTGCAGGGTGGAGGGGAGTGATGGGGGAGAAATGGGACAACTGTAATAGCATAATCAATAAAATATAATTAAAAAAAGAATATTCAACAGCAGTGAACAAGAGAGACTGCAAGTCTAAGCCCTGGTAAGGCCCACATTCTAATGGGGGCCAGACAAACCCCGACCCCCACAGTGGTAATGTAGTCCTCAGCACTTGATTTAGTTCAGATATCTCAAACTTGGCAGCCAAATACAATGATAATACATGGAGCTACTAGTTCACTTTTTTAAAAGAGTAAGTTTCCTTTTAATAGAGAAAATACAGATACATTACATGTTGGGTAAAGAAACCCCTGAATAGCCAGCTTGAAAGCTCCTTTTGTATGCTACTTTTTAACTACTTTTTACTATCTCAAGTACTTTTCTTTTCCTCAATTCTTAAAATTTCTAAGACCATCTACTAATTCTTTAGTGTGCTTAAGTGGCTTTCTTATATTAGTGAACATCACAGGGAAAATATAATAAACTTCAAATTAAACATTTTATTAGTAATGAATGTAAGACTTTAAAAATTTAATTCTCAGACTAATCTGACTCCATTGTGGATGTTTGACAGCTGACAGCTCTCGGGCCCCACCTGTGCCTTTCCCTCTGCCTCCCCTCTAGGCACACTGATAGAAAAGTGCTTTCTCCTTTGGCGCTGAAGGCAAGTTCAAATCGTGTAAGCCCTGGCCCACATCCTGATCACAGTAAAAGCAGAGTCAGCTTTCTTCCCTGCCCTCTCAAGCCATTCTTGGACCCACTTGGAAGCTGCCATGTTTTCCCCAGAAAGCCACATCTATGTGCTTAACAACCATTTCCAAGCAATCTTGAGAATAAAGAAAAAAGCTAGAGGCATTGTGCTCCCTGATTTCAAAAGCACTAACTCAAAAAGATACATTCACCCTGATGTTCATTGCAGCATTATTTACCACAGGCAAGCTATGGAAACAACCTAAGTGTCTATGGACAGATGAATGAATACAGAATAAGTGGTATGTATGCAATAGAATATTATTCAGCCATTAAAAAGTGGAATCTTGCCATTTGCAACAACGTAGATGGACCTTAAAGGCATTATAGTAAGTGAAATAAGGCAGACAGTGAAAGACATATATCATATGCACTCACTTATTTGTGGAATCTTTTTAAAAAACTGAAATCGCAGATACAAAGAACAGATTGGTGGTTGCCAAAGGTAAGGGTGGAGGAGGGCAAAATAAGTAAAGGGGGTCAAAAAGCACAAACTTCCAGTTATAAACACATGTTATGGGAATGTAATGTACAGCAAGGTGCCTATAGCTGCAAATAGTGTATCGCACATTTGAATGTTCCTAAAAGAGTAGATCTTAAAAATTCTCATCATAAGAAAAAAAAACACTTGTAACTGTGTGGAGACAGATGCAACTAGACTTATTGTGGTGATCATTTCACAGTGTACACAAGTATCTGATTATTGTGTTGTGCGTTAGGAGCTAATATAATGTTATATGTCAATTGCACCTCCATAAAAATTTTTAAAATTATATTTTATTGATTATGTTATTACAATCAGTCTAGTGTACTCCCATAACACCCCTCCACCCAGCACTCCCCACTCCCTCAGGCAACCTCCACACCTTTGTTCATGTCCATGGGTTGTGCACAAAGGGTCTTTGGCTACTCCACTCCCTATACTATACATCACCATGGCTATTCTATAACTACCTATTTGTACTTCTTAATCCCCTCACCTCTTCACCCATTTCCCCCACACCCCCTGCCATCTGGCAACCATCAAAATGCTATCCATATCCATGATTCTGTCTTGGAAAAGCTTGGAGACATTTGTTAAGCACATAGATGCTTGCCTCTCCTATCACCCAAGCTGGGTACTTGAGGTTGCCCTTCATGTGTGCTGAGTGCACCATCCTCTTGTAGTTGAACCTTGGTTACTGTTGGTAAGTCAATGAGAGGGATTTACCCAGGCCAGTCAGTTTAAAGGATTGTCTGTGACCACTGACCACCAACCTCTACCCTCCATGAAGGATCAGCTGTGCGGGGGCAGGGTGGTGGTGGTGCTTAGACATGGTCTGTAATTGTCTACTGGGTGTGCAGGCTCTGGGGTTTCCTGGGTGGTACAGGCCAAGGTCAGCCCCCATCTGTGTTCTGCCCAGGTCCCGCCTCCCTGAGCTATAAAGCAAACAGATGGCTGCTCCTTGTGCTGCGCTTGGAGATTCCCAAGCAAAACCAAGCTGCGAATCTAGACTGGCTGCTGCTAGTGCCAGGCCTGTGGCCACTTAGCAGGAGGTACAGGGGTTGGGAGCTGGAGTCTTACTGAGGCTGGCTGTTGCTTGTTTGTTAGGATTTAGGAAGTGGTAAAGCATAAGCCTAGATCAACCATTCACATTTTGGGTGGGCCCATATGTTGGCTGGGATGAAGTCTCAAATGATCTCCAGGGTGGGGTAAACATGTTAGATAGGTTGATGGAGCCTCAGATATGGCACCTACCTGCCAGCTCTGTGGCTCTGTGGGCAGAGGGTTCAGAAAAGGGACAATGGCCTCTGCCCACCTTTCTGTCTGGGAGAAAGCTGTTCCCCAGCTCTCACCTTGATGCTAGACACTTCGTTTCTTCCCTGTAGGCCACTAGTGCCTTTTAAGCTGCTGTCCTGGTGCTAGAGCTCAGAGGGAGTGAGTCTGAGTAAGTTTGTATGTTGTTTCCTTAAGGGGAACTGCTTGGGACTCCAGAAGTTTCGTCTGTTGACTCAATCCCTGCTGTCTTCTACAGCCAGAAGTTATGGGGCTTATCTTCCTGGCACTGGAACCCTGGGCAGGGGGCCTGGTGTGGGGCTGGAACTCTTTGCTCCTGAGATATCCCTCCTGAATATTTATCCACCACACGTGGATGTGGGACCAGCCCATTCTGACTCTCTGCCCCTCCTACCAGTCTGAATGGATGTGGTTTCTTTAGTTCCATAGTTGTCAGACTTCCATTCACCTCAATTTCTGATGGTTCTAAGTGATGGTTGTTCTATATTTTAGTTGTAATTTTTTTTTGTGGTGTGTGAGGAGGCAAGCTGCATTTACCTATGCCACCATCTTGACTGGAAGTCTCTGAAATTGTTTTAATAAGAATAAAAACTACTTTGTGATAAAAAAATAAAAACCTTTTCATACCATTTTGGTGCAGATATAGCATAAAAAGTCGCCACATGCAAACCTAATTTGGAGGCAAGGGAAGGTTCCATCATACCTCTATGTGACAGCCACAATAATTCTGTTTTTTCAAAATATGAAAGCATGTTATAATGATGGCAATTAAATAGTAACTTGAGCATAAGCTACAGATTATATATTATTATCTATATAAAAGCATCCATTAAAGAGTAAGTAGTAAGGCACAGTTTTAAAAGGTTGGAAGATGCCTTTGACAAAATGATTTACACCATTATTCTCAGAATCTAAAGAACATTTTTAAAATATAAATATTTTATTGGATAGGACATGCTGTTATATAGACTAACTAGTCCCAACTACCACACGTAAACCTGAGAAATGCCTTCTGAGGGACACTCGTGGGCTAAAGAGAACCTCCTGCTTCACCTCTCCCCATGCCAGAATTTTCCCAGACAATCTAGATCTTCCCCGCCCCTCAATCCCTAAGATACCAGAAGGATATATGTTGCCAAAACAAAAAAATAACCTTACTTGTATTTCTTTAAAGATTTCATTTATTTATTTTTAGACAGAGGGGAAGGGAGGAAGAAAGAGAGGGAGCAAAATATCAATGTGTGGTTGCCTCTCACATGCCCCCCCTACTGGGGACCTGGCTCACATGCCCTGACTGGGAATCAAACTGCAGCCCTTTGGAAGGCCAGCACTCAATCCACAGAGCCACAGCAGCCAGGAATCTTTACTTGTGTTTTACTAAAAATACAGGTAAACTGGGTTGTTGGTAAATAGCCCTGACCCATGTGGCTCAGTTGGTTGGGTGTCATCCTGCAAACCAAAAGGTTGCTGAATGGTCAGGGTACATGTCTGGGTCGCAGGTTCCATCCAGGTCTGGGCACATACAGAAGGCAGCCAATCAATGTTTCCCTCCCTCACTTTCCCTTCCCCTCTCTCTAAATGAATGAATGAATGAATGAATGAATGAATGAATAAATAAATAAATTTAAATACATACTGTTAACAAATATCATTATGTTAAGTGATATGAATAAATGAAAATGCAGTGACAAATATTTTCAAACAAATGTTAAGAAAGAAAATACTGTGTGTAGCTTTTCTCCTTTAAGTCCTTGGTTCCAAATAGAGAAAATGTCAAACCATCATTTTGGTATAGATTTTTACTACAAATTTGGTCACTTCAACTTCCTTTCCGTTTTGTATTTTTTATGTTCTGGGCCATGGATTTTCAAGCCAAATAAGAAATAGTAAGGGGAACGTGCAGATCTAAATGGAAACCCCAGCCGCTGTGCCGGTTTCACGAGCATGTGCTCGGCGTAGCTCCACCTTCCCCGAGTTCAGGAACACCAAAGGCTTCATTGATACTTAAGGCTCACTGACACTCTTAAGAGGGGTTGGTTCTACTGGCACATTTTTATGTGCTAATGTTTATCCATAAAAGGGAGATTGCTTTAAAATCAGGTTTGTGTTACTAATTTGTGATTTCAAGATCAGAAAATTAAATAGAAAACATATGAAATTAGACATAATCTGTAATTTGTGCACGGCCCTTTGCTTAGCATCCTGAAACCAGTATTTATCAGGTGAGGTTCTGGGGGTTGAAGAAAATGACAAACCCCAAAGCACGGAGGAGTTGGAGTATCCAGGTTTGCCCTCAGAAAAAGAAAGAAGGTGGATCAGAAGCATTGACAAGTCCCAGCACCAGCTATCTGCTCTCTACATCTGTAGCTCAACGTTCCAGATTCTCTAAAAAGAGGGTCTGAGAGGTCAGAGTCTGGGTTCACCCTTAGACCCATCAGCGATGGCCGCTTGGCAGTCCCGTAGCTCCGGCCTGCGGGGCGGGGGCAGGACCTGGAAAGGGCGGACTGATCTTGATCAGAGAGCACCCAACCGAAAAGGCACCTGCCTACGTGTGAACTTCCACTAATTTTGCTAAATGCCTTCACGGGATACAGATGAATGATATCTCAAGGGTGACAGCTAATTTTCCCAAGGTTTAATCCTGAGGATTAACTCAGTTCTAGAACTAAAAGCCTGTGATATGTGCATGAAAACAAATATAAATAAGCATAACAAAAAAGGCAGAACAGGTATTCCCTTTCCACACTGTAACTTCCAGAAAGTGTTGTGACACGTATGTCGTTTCTCAGTTACTTCTCAGTGAAAAGATCTGTCTTCCTGATATGACAGCCTGTGCCAGCCCTTTATGTCCATCATCTTTAATCATCACAGTAACACTACGCAGTGCTTTGCGTGGTGCCCTCCGAAAACAGTCACGTCCCGTCCACCTGGAGCCTCAGAATGTGACCTTATTTGGAAATAGGGCCTTGCAGGGGCAATTAGGGAAGAGCTGAGATGAAATCCTGCTGGGTCTGAGTGGGCCCTGACTCTGATGACAGTGTCCTTCCAGGACTGGGAAGGACGAGACACACGGAGACACCGGAGAGACGCGCCAGGGTTCAGGCAATGGGCCTACAAGCCCAGGAAGGCCAAGGACTGCCTGTGACGAGGTTCATGGCACCCTTCTCCAGAATACGGTGACTGTCACAGTGAGTGTTTTAAACTGAGTGAGCTGGAGAAAACAGCAGAAACAGGAAGGGAACTCTGACCTGCTCCACACCCCACCCTTCTGCCCTGAAGCAGGTCATAAAATTCTCCTGTGAGAGGTGCCTTCCCTGTTCTCAAAGGAAAGGTGTGTCCTTGTCTCTGAAGGCAAAGGGACACCAAGAATCCAAACAAGCAGGCCTTGGAAGCTTCTGCCAGTTCACCACACACACCTCATCCTCCTTGCCATATTGTACCTTTTCACTCTTCAAACTTGGCAGAAAAATGCACAAGTTTAACCATTTCTTCAGGCCATTATTTCAGGCCTTTATTTACTTCCTTATACAGGAAGGTTCCTGTATCACATAAAACTTAAGTTAAATAAATGTGCATGCTTCCCTCCAATTAACCCCTCTTTATCAGTTTAATTTCAGACCCAGCCATGGACCCTACAAGGGACAATAAAACTTCTTCTTGCCCTCACCAGCAACCCCTAGAAACTAGGAGAGGCCTGGAACAGCTTCCGCCTCAGAGCCTCCAGCAAGGCATCAACCCTACTGACACTTTGATGTCAGACTTCTGGCCTCTTGAAATGCCAGAAAATAAATTTGCATTCTTTTGAGCCATCCAGTTTGTGGTAATTCATTATGTCAGCCCTGGAAAGCTAATACACTGCAAGGTAGATGTCATTGTCATTTCCCCAAAGTTACACAGTGGCTACGTCCCAGGCCACTGGTTACCTGCCCAAAATCCATTCTTTCCTTTTTCTTACCAACAGAGGAAAGTTGTATTTTGGTTGATACTATGTCCACCGTAAATACTACATTTCCCAGCCTAGGGACAATTAATGAGAGAGAAGTAGAAGTCACTGGGAAGACGCCTTAGGGCACAGGTGGCAAACACAAGGCTGGTGGGCCAAATCTGGCCCTCCACCTTGTTTCTACCTGGTAGGAGTGCTGAGCTCTTATTTAACTGTTAAGGAGTAGTTATATTTATACAGTCCTAAAATTACATTGGGCCCTTTGAAGGCAACTTTGAGACTGATGTGGCCTCCAGTGAATGAGTTTGACACCCCTGCCTTAGAGGAAACGGATTTTTTCTCCTGCAGTAGAAATCAGAGACTGTGGGGATGGAAACCACGCTGAAAGGCAGGTGGAGCAAACTGATGGAAGGAGCTTGAGTCCCTGATGGCTATACAATTGCCATAGCATCTCTGGACCTCTTTATCACATGAAAATGATAAAAAACAACCTTGCTTTGTTTATAAGCAGGTTTCTCTGTCTGAATCTCCTGAGGGGAAAGGGGGGCAGGGTCAGAAATTTTGTCTGAATCTTATTTCTTAATAGACAGTTTGAAATTAATATGCCAAAAAGGCATCTTTGTGGTGCCAAAATTTTGGTCCCTTCAAGACCTATGGTTGACAAGGGGAAGGCTTTCCAGGCAGAGGAAACAGCAAGATCCATCTTCCAATCTGTAAAATGAGATAACCGGACAAAGTGGTCCGGACCATTCCTGGACGCGTCATGAGCTCCGTGGGAGCGCGTCCAATCAAAGGGCTGGCTGCAGCCTCACTAAAAAATGCCTCCGACCGGGACGAGGTCCCAACTCAAAACTCCTGGGCGAGAATGTCTCTTAATCCAATGGATGCTTATAGGGATAATGTAAAAGAGAAAGGAGTGGGGAGAGATTGATCTGAGATCACATAAGCTTTAGAAACTAGCTAAACATGATAACCGGCACTTGCTGCCTGCAGCACTTCTCAGATCCTTCACTGCATCCGCGCAGACGAGGGTACCTGAAAGTGAGCGGTGGTGCGCCGCTCTGCCGGGCTTGACCACAGGAGCCTTTGTTAACGCAGAGCACCGGGTGAGGTCATCATACAGGATACACTCTGAGAGCTAATACTCTACACCAGGGGCTGGCAAACGTTTTCTGAAAAGGACAAAATAGTAAGTTTTTAGGCGCTGTGGGCCCATTGGTCTGTTGCAACTGTTCGAGTCTGCCACTCTGTCCTGAAAGCTGCCATAGACAGTGTGTAAGTGGATAGACATGGCTGTGTTCTAATAAAACTTTGTTTATGGTGTTTATGGATGCTGAAATATAATCTAATGCAATTTTTACATGTCATAAAATGTTCTTCTTTTGATTCTTTTAACCATTTAAAAATATAAAAAGCCCTCTTAACTCACTGGCCAGGAAAAAACAGGAAGTGGGCTGGATTTGACCTGCAAGCAATATATATTTTGCCAACCCCTGCTTTGGAGAGATGTATTATTATCCTATTTTCCTCTTAATTGGTAGTTTAAAAAAAATACATGCTAATGGTATACTACTTAAATTCACAGTGCTGGTGCTTGACAAAAAATAATAAAATAAAACAAAACAAAACTAAACTAAATAAATAAATAATAAGATAAAATAAAATAAAATAAAATAAAATAAAATAAAATAAAATAAAATAAAATAAAATAAAATAAATAAAAAAATAAGATAAGGTGGTTGCAAATCACATACCCAAAATGTATCTGAGGCAGAGGATTGTTCAGAAGAAAAACCACATTTTAGGCATAGCTCTTTTATAATTACTTCTTGATAGAAAAATGGAGCTTAATTCTGCACTTATATTCTAATTCTACATTGATAAAACCCCTGGGAAAAAATTAGCATACATTTTTCTAGTATTGGTCTTTATTTCCTCTGTATAATTTTTAAAAATCTAATTATCATTCCTTCTCTAGAAGGCACCCAATAAATGCTTTTTGAATGAAATGCATCATCCCTTCCGATGAAATTGTTGGGACGGAAGGGAGGAGACTTTGCTGGGGCGATGAGCACGCGACGCAGGGCGCAGGGGACGTGCTGTTGAGTTGTTCACTGGAAGCCTGTGTGGTTTTGTGAACCACTGTCACCCCAACGAATTCAATTAATTTTTGAAAAGGTGGGAAATGTGTGCATTCTGCCTAGCCTTAGCCAAAATTATAATAAAACTTATCTTGAACATGGTCAACCTGGCTTTTTTCTCAGCATGTGGTATGTCTACTTACTATTACTATTGTTTTTTAACCAAAATTTTCCCTTTCCCTCTCCAAGACCCCAATACTTTTTGTGCTACTTTCTCTTCCAACTTTTATTAACACCAGTGCTCAGGATAAATAAGAGTCTTACCCTCATAATGATGTAAATGACTTATATCAGCAAACAGTTTTAACTATTCTGTTGGGTGTACTTGCATTTTAACGGAAGGGACAAAACTTGGTATCTGGCGTACCAGTCCTCAGGAAGCCAGCAGTGAGAAAACCATTCCTTCCAGGAACTTCAGGTGAACTTCCACTCCTGAAGCACATCCCTTAGGGGGCTACCTCCTTCACCCGTGAGGAAAGACTACACCCTGCCACCGGGTGAACACAGTGTGCTCATTACCGTGCATGGTCCCAGAGGTGCCAGACAGGGCTAGTCTCTACCAGGATCTGGCACAGATCGGGAAAATAGTGCCCTCCAAGAGGAGTCACAAAGAAGGACTGCAATTGCCCTTTGGACTGCACTTTAAAAACGCCTGTAGGGGAGGAAAATAATTTTCCCTCTACCCTTCTGGGTTCTTGGCTGAGACTTCCTGTAAAGAAAGCAAAAACAAAAACAAAACAGATTGGGAGGAAAACACTCAGCAGTGTATGTGTATACATATATAAACTTCACCCACACATGGGAGAGACCCAGGGGGAAATGTGTGACTTCCCGAGATGGACTAAGCCACCAGCTTAAATACCATCTTTGGCTGAAGAGAAAAGAAAAAAAAAAAAGTATGTGAGAGGGAGCTCAGTTATGGGGAGGTTATCAGGGAAAAGATAGAGTTTGTTATAAGATTTAAGTTGGGACCTTCTCCGCTGATAAGACCTGTTTCTGATTTAGGCACCTCTTACCCTGGGGCAGAGAGGGAGACACCCTAACAAATGATTTCCTTTACAAATGTTAACATTCCTCACTAAAAGATAACTCCTACAGCTTTCAGAGCTTCTCTTGCATCCGTTGTTTCTCAAAATAATCAGCCCAAAATAATCCTTATGCCAAAGAAGCACATATTGGGGTGGCCCATTCTGCTACCTTCCACACCAACACACTGAGACCTACCTTAGAAAAAAGTGTGTTACTAGAACACTTACAGGAGGGACTTCAAACCCACACACCTCTCCCTGCTGAGATTCTGAGCCCATCACCCGCAGGGAAAGACCTGAGATGCTTGGACAGCAATTGAAAATTCATATGAAATATCAACTTTTATATAACCGATATTTACTCTGCCTTACTTTTATAAAATAAACAGGTAGTGTTCAACCTACCAAAAAATGGTAGCTCTATATTCCCTCACTGACTTTGGGTCATTGCTTGAAAAGAGAAACAAATATTTAGAGCACAAACTCTCAGACCCAACAAAACAACATAAAATTCTCATCCAAGGACAATGTAAACCACTAGCAAATATAATGGAGAACATGCGTCACACTGCGTTTCTCTCTCTCTCCCCGTGGGCATCTGCTGCCCCTGTGGAGGTGATTCTGGAACTCTGTGCTCTTTATGTTGATGGTTTGCAGGGAACTGAGGGAGAGTAAGAGCTGAAAAAAAAAAAAACAAGACCTTCGTGTTCTCACATTACATTATACTTTCCAACTGTTTGAAGTTAGTGTAACCCCTCACTAAGTACTTGGCAAACTTTAAACCATACATCTGTGAGGCTGAGTTGGGGTTTTTTTCCCCCTTCACATTACCTTTCACCTACTTTAAAATAAACCATTCATTGTTCAAGAGGGAAAACTCAAATTTGTTTTTCCAAAGTAATCTATAATGGAGTAAAACATTGCTGGAAGGTTTGCAATTAACTAATTTACTGTGCAATAAATCTCAAAGGGAATGAAAGTTAATGAGGGATTCATTTTTCAACCTTCAATATTTAGGCCTCTATTTGCTTTTTTAAATTAACAAAATGTAAACTCTTTTTTAAATTAGAAAAGCATATGAACCTGATTTTCTAAATGTTTAAACTAACGTAACATATACAATTAAAGGGAAAAAAGTAATAGCCCACTTTCTTGTGAATCTCAATTTGCTTTAGTATTAAAATAATGGAAGCAAGTTATGGAAATAAGAAGTTAGTATGCAAATTTTATTAGACTTAACTTTCAGTTTGCCTAAATTTTCCCAGACTTTATCACTGAGAGATAACAAAAACTACTTAAAACATGATTAAAGGAATATAAATATAAGGCCCACTATGTGCTTCATGTGGTGCTATAAGCCAGAGGTGATACAAGATGAATAACCCAACATCTTTAACTCTGTAATAGGCATTTGTACACAATAAAAAAGACACTTTCTATTTGGGCTGCTAAGACTTTTCGTGATGTTGCTTTGCTTGGTTTCCATCACGCTGTCTTGCATGTGAAGGGAACCAAGGTTTTGCCATGCTGAAGCTACCCGTTTGGGATATGTATTTTAAACTGTTTATTTAGAAACAAGACTCAGTAGGACTCTTCAACCCTCCTGCCTCTTCTGCCGAAGAGATTCTGACAGAGAAACCTGGCTCGGAAAGGAGACTACAGGATGCTGCCTTAGCCTAATTTGAAGTAAATGTGGTAAATGACAGGGCACGTTGGCTAGATCCCCGCTGCGCCCCACGGCTTCTGGTTTGCCCAGCAAGGGTTTCCCTGCCAGTGCGCACCCCTCTTCCACAGCTACCTGTAAATCGCCCATTCTCACTTCTGAAATCTGGTACCTCTTCCCCCACTTCTTTGTCTGAAAATGTGATATGTACCCCACGTTGCCTCCCTGCCTTTTGGAATTTTCATGCTGATGTGAATTCCCCATGCACATGTATTAAACATTTCTTTTCTCCTGTTAATATCATTGTTAATTTGGTTATTGGCCCAACTAGAAGAACTTAGAAGGTGGGAGAAAAATATTAATTATTTTGAGCTCCTACATATACCTTGCCCTGGAATCATATGAAACTATTTGCAATTATTCAAACATTCTAAACTTTCTTATGCTTTTATGCCTTTACAAACACTAATCTATTTGTAACACATTTTCCCTCTTGGAATACTTCATGAAGTTTTAGAAATCCTTCAAGTTTCAACTCGAATACCACCTCTTCTTTAATTTCTTCCCAATTTCCTGTTAAGTAAAAGTTAGTTACTTTTTGTCCTTGAATCTACAGCACCCTAAACACATTGATATAAAGTGAATGTTTTGTAACTATGGATTTCTGCTTCTGTCTGGGGCAAGCTTCTTGAGAGCAAGGGCTGGGAATTTGTCATCTTTATTCTCCCATCGACTGTCCATCATGCACAGACAGGCAACGATAAAAGTACAGCTCTGAAGACCGAGTGACTTCCTCTTTCTGGGTGCTGGGGGAAGACTTCCAAGAGCAGTTGACACTTGGCATTGACCAGGAAGTTCTCAGGAATTCCAAGTAAAGAAAATGGCATGTGCAGAAGCATGTATGGAAGCTGACGAGGCTTCTAAAGTGGGTTGGCACAAGACTGAAAGGTCCCGTGTGACCTGCTGCAGATTTGGACAACCAGGAAGGCGATGCGACTAGATGTAGGGAGACTCATCAGCAGACCGTTCTCAGAGTCTGGGTGAGAATAGCCACAGCCTAGCATGAGATTGTAGCAATAGGGATGGAGAAAACATTAAGGTTAGAAAATACGTAGGGAATAGAGTTGGGACTTGATTTGATATGGGGTTCTGGGGTTGAGGTAGGGTTTTAAGCAGTGGGTTGTATGATGAGCTTTATACTTGAGAAAGATTACTAACCACTGCTGTGTGAAGAGCAGATGGGATTTGGGGTCCAGGAAGAAGGGGGGGGGCATTTATAATGTGACTACTACCAGCCCAGGTTCAGCTACATCGTGTGTTAAATAGATTTTGGGGGGTCAGCCTATAGACTCAATTTTCACTTATTACATTGTTTCCATGGGAAAGTGATCTTGTTACCAACGGAATTTAGCTAATTATTTTGAAAAGAAAGGGGGAGCAAAGGGACTTAGACATTGATCTTAACAAATTGGGGGGCATAAACCTGTTTGCTTCACCAGGAAGCTATAGCTTCACACACCCCCAGAGATTACAGCATTGCTCCACCAAGGGGATTAACACTCATCCCTTAACCCCTTGGGTACAGGATCATGGGGGATGCAGGGGGAGGTGCAGGACCACAGCACCCAGGTCAATCTAACCAGGGGGTGTAAAGCCGTCCAAGCCTGTGCAATCCTGGGAAATTCACTGGCCAATTTGAAAAAGCTTCTGGTCTTTTCCAAACCCAAACTGAAACGATCCCAGGGAAAAAAAGTAGCTCTCCCTCTCTCTCTTTCATCCAAGCGACGCGCACTTGCCAATGCACTTGCCAACACACTCGCACAACCTCTCTCCACAGCCCTGTGGCCCTGACAGCCCCGTGGCCCATGGCCATGCAGACTCCACACGCAGGCTCTGCCGCAGATCAGCAGTGGACTGCAGCTGGGAACACTTGCTAAGTTAACTGGATACTAGGCTGGACTGGACTTTCATAAGGAGCAGAAACTATGGGCAGTGGCCTTTATACTGGCCCTCCTGAAGACAAGATTGACCTTTTCCAAGGTGGGATGGATGGGGATAAAACATTGAGAATTCAGGAGAGGCACCCCCTTAATTTTACATCATTAATAAAGTTCACCAAGGGGCCCTGACCTCCCATGCAAGTCTTAGGAAATTCTTGTCTTCTTGACACTGTGAGAACTCATTTTCCCCCAATAAAAGAATGTGTCGTAAACTGACTTTCAAATATATTTTTGGAATATAGCCCATATGTAGTTTGGGACTGGCTGTTCTGAGAGACGGGACAGGGAGGCAGGGCTAAAGCAACCTGAGCACCAGTCTTAGCTGACTTCACAATAAGGATAAACAAGCAATTCTGCATGTCCAGAGAAATTACTACTTGCTGCAGCAAATTTGTACCATTCTACTTCTGTTAAGTGAATACTGCCAATTTGCTAGTTAGTGGAAACAGATCAATTCTCACAATGCTTTATTTGTCTGCCAGTAAGCCCAGAAGATATCCATTTCTAGTAATAAAAAGTATATGATGTTGGGAAATCACAGAATTTGTACAATGAAAACAAATGGGTGATGATATGGAAAATGAAAATCAGGTGTAAACAGGTAAAAACAGAGGCTACAATTGGAAGGAAATGCCTCCCATTGCCTTTAAAAATTTTTTTTAAAGTCATCACTGTGTCAAACTACACAAAAGACTATCAGAAAAAGGAATTCTAATTATATATACTGTTTACAGTTAAACTCCTCCGCCTTCTCTGGGAGGCAGATTTTGGCTTAAATATATGGTAATTAATATGTAGGGGTTTGCAGACTGCAAAAGGAACAGGCTCCTCAACATTTATCCATCTTCCACGGATGCTGGAGATGAAATGGGCATGTGCCATGGACAGAAATGATGATGTTTGGGTCCAATAGATGATTTCTAGAATCCGGAGTTTCTCCTGGATTTTTTAGCCCTTTATGGTCAGTACTTATCTTTTAAGGCAAACAGGAGCTAGACAAGGCATGAGGCTGGTTAACTTCGCTCACAAACTGCAGAGCTTACAGCCAGGAAATATCAGAAAGACAACATCCAGAAGCTAAAGTTGAAAACGAAGCAGTCCAAATAAAGTTTCAACAAAAAGACTAAAATCTAGGTCTGGAGAGAAAGCTGTGCATGAGAGGCAAGAGCAGTTCCTGAAACCCTCGAAGTCCAGACAGGCCCATGGGCACTGGGCGACTCTGAACACGAATGTCAAGTGGCCCCATGCAGCAGGCAGCATGCAAACAACATCCAGGAGGGAGAAGCTGCCTGCACTGGAGGCTGCGTGGGAAACGTGGCCTGTGGTTGGTAACTGGCTGCTGGAGTGAGCCTTCCTCTCCCTGAAGAGATAGAGTTGGCAGTCTTTGGATATCAGGGCTCTTGGGCATTAATTCAGAGATGCCATATTCAAAGAGAGACAAATACCAAAGAACAGCAGAACTCAGCTTGCAGGGCAATGTTTATGAAACTAGAAAATATTTTTTGAGTACTTATCGTGCTCCAGTCACTGGACAAAACCTTGGCAGTGAAACATGAATACTGTATGTGTGGATGCTGCAGTGTGCCACTGGTTCTCCCTTAGGGAACGAAGGACTTGCTCCCCAGCTACTGGGAGTGCTGTTGGAAGAAAGCCCTCAGCGCCAGGCCCCTACAGGGACTGCCTGAACACAGAGGCCTCCTCACTCCCAGAACAGCCCGCATTGCATAGCTAGCTGATTAAAGAGGGGGCCAGCATTCTCACCCCAACATGGGACAATTCAGAAGTCACTCCAACCTCAAGACTGTCCATAGGTTGGACTGAGGCCTCCATTCAAATTGCACTGTAGCCCTGGCTGGTGTGGCTCAGTGGACTGAGTGACAGGCTGCAACCAAAAGGTCACCAGTTCAGTTCCCAGTTGGGGCACATGCCTGGGTTGTAGGCCCAGTCCTCAACTGGTAGAGTGAAAGAGACAACTGATTTATGTGTCTCTTGCACATCCATATTTCTCTCCTTCTTTCCCCTCCCTTCCCCTCTCTCTGAAAATAAATAAAATCTTTTTTAAAAAAAACCCTGCATTGCTGTGCAACTTCTCATACTTCCCAAACATTATTCCTTGTTTTTCTCCTCCCTTCATTTCAGTGGGAACTGACCCCAAGAGCACTCAACCAGTCAACCTGTTATCAGAGGAAAGAGGTTCTTCATCATTGTTGCAGGGAAAGAAGTTCAGGGGCACTCGTGTAGGAGGCATTTTAAGTAATAGTGGCAAGATTTATTAGAGCAAACAATGACAAGTGACAGTACATTCAGAAGAGGCAAAGAGCAAGCAGGGTATAAGGTAAGACTTGCATGGATACAGGAAAGAAAGTTATAAAGAAAAAAGGAGAGTCCTCTGCCATAGCTTTCTATTTCCCTGGTTGAAAGTCTCATGGGGACCCTTAGAGTTTCAGAGAAAAGAAGGCAAAAAGTAGGAGCCAGAGAGAAGGAAGGCCGTAGTCATGCTCCAAGGAGGGTTAACGAGGGGTTCCTTGTCTAGCTTCCACATATTTCCTTGGGTTTGAGAAAGAACAGGCTTCTTTCAGACTACTCCCCATCTCTTTCCTGGCTTTTCCCAGGCTTGTGCTGGTGCCCTCCTCCAATCCAATCACTTCCCTGGACTCTCTGGGGCTTGTGTCCTTCCCAAACCTGACCTTCTCTCCAGACTTTCCCAGATCAGTCTCCTCCCCCTTGTACAGGCACCATTTTGGCTCCTACTGCGCATGCCTCACAATTCTGCTTGTCCTTTGGCTTCTGCTGAACATGCACCTAGTAAAAGGAACCCCCCTCCCCATTTTCTCCCTCTCTCATTAATCAGGCTGAATGATGCCCATTACCTGCCTCCAGGGTGGCTGTAAGGCCATCTTTCCTGCCCAGACGACTAGGCAGGATGTTTTGTTCTGGTGGAACAATGTAGGTTACTCCCCCAAGCGACTGAAAAGTTAATCAGGCTTAATAAGATGTGTCTAGTTCTGTCCATTCCCTTCTCTTTTGTTCATACCTAGCTAACTGCCTACTCTAACAAACTTTCTGCATACTGATCTCCACCTCAGAGTCTGCCACCTGGAGAACCCAGCCTCCAACAGGTGGCACCAGAAGTAGCTGACATCCTGGGACGGGGTTTTGGAGCTGGATCACCCACCTCCAGGTTGGAAAGGAGGACCCTATCTCTGATGGCTGATGGAGTCCTGATAGCCCCAGCACAGGTGGCAGTGCATGCATTAAAATTGGCACCAGTAATAAAATGGAATGGCATTTCTGTAGATGATGTGCACTAGCACTAGGTGTGGTGTATCAGGTATTGAGAAATATGGGGCATCTCTTGTTAAGGAGGAGTGATGTTTTGGAAGAAGAAAACAAAAGGCCAAAAGTGACTAAACATTTAGTGTGGAGACCAGAAGGCCTCCTTTGTAGCACATTAAGAGGTTCTCCTCAAGCCTGTGGTGGGAAAGCAGAGAAAGCCAAGGAGCAGACCCAGGACTTAATCGTAAGAGGAACTGAGCTTGAAAAGGGACTGGTCTGCTATGCCAAGATAAAAGCCCTGGATGGGAAAGGGTAGATCCCTCACATGTGATGGGATAAATCTGGGTTGATGACCCCCCAAATCTTAAATCTCCAGATTCCTCAAATCTGAGCCTTCAGAAAATGCCACCCATCCTATTAGGATCCGGTACTCCTTACTTTCTTTAGGACAGTGCAGAGGTCTCTTCCCTGAAGACAGCCCTCTCTCCCTTCCCCCTCCTCAAGGTCTATACCTACCTAACATCTGGCTTCAAGGACAATAACTAGATTAAGTCACACTATAACACAGATAAGATCATGCTGACAAAAAAAGAAAAGAAACTATTACCGAACAGCTGCAGGTCCTAGACAGCATGTGTTTGCAGGAGCCAGGAGACTCTGCTTGAAGCTGAATTAAGGAGACTGGAGCATAAGGATGAGTAAAAGATGTTCATAGAGTTTATCAACTTGAATCAAAATATGGAACTTAACACCCTCGAAAACACCTCAGGGGGTGTTGAAAATATGCTAATGGATGGCTTCTAGACATGTGGAAAAAGTGAAGACCACACTAAGTGAGGTAGACATGCCAAAAAGTGGAAGAAGAAATGAAAAGGCTCAGAGCAATGGACATGCTGGTGAGGATACCTTATGTAAGATTGAAAAACCTATCAGAACACGATGTTCCAAGGAAGAGCCAAAGGATACAGCACTTACAAAAGCAATGAGGAATGCACTGGCAATAGGGGCTACAGCACCACAGGGAAGGTGGGAGGTGGCTCTTCCCTCTAGGCCAGGGCTGATGGTGGGAGATGTCATTACAGAACAAGGATCACTAACAGCCGTGGAAATGTTAAGATCACCTCCCAACAATAGAGACCAGGTGGAATGGCTTAGCTCCTAAAAAGCAGGTGGGGGGGGGGGATTTAAATAAATAAATAAATAAATAAATAAATAAATAAATAAATTTTAAAAAAGCAGGGGACGCAGTTCTTGTCATAAGTACAAGATTGGAGGGGCATCCAGGGAAGCCCAACCCACAGAGAGTTATGGAGCTGGCTAATCAAACACAGCCTCCCTAGAGGCGAAAAAAGAAAAAAGGATGGGTAGGCAACAAGGGTACTACACAATCTATACAACGAAAAGAAAAATCAAGGATGGATAAACAGGAGGCTGAAGACAGCTCAATACAAAGTCACATTTTTTTTTGCCAAGTTTCTGACCCTGAAACTTGGAACCCACTGATTGAAAGAGAGGTTGGGTCCCCAAGAGGAAGGGTCCTAAAACACTGTGGTACATACATGTGGTAAAGACTGCCTTAGCCCCAGAGACCAGTGGCTGTTGATCAAGTGGCTGCGCACTAGGGAAAGGGAATAGCCAACTCTTTCAAGAACACTGAGTCTGGTTTGAAATTGAGCTCAGGGACCTGAAGCAATAGCATGGATCCCCTTGAAGAGTGAAGCTTATGGGGATAAAGTAAGAAATGGAGTTCAAGTCACAGCTGGTCCACTGGCTCCACAGGCCCATCACAGTGTCCATTTCCCTGCCCCCTGCATGTATCACTGGAATAGACATACTTGGCAAAACCCACATTGGGTCTTGGGCCTATCTGGCAAAACTACCTTAGTGGGGAAGACCTAGTACAAGTTCCTAAAATGTCCTCCCTTCACTTCCAACCAAGATACAAAGTCAAAAACAGCATCTCATAAATAGGAAAATGGCAGAAATTAGAGAATACTCCATGTCAAAGGGGCATGAGTGTATGGAGAATAACTCAGGTTAATGTGGCAATTTAAGATATTACTGGTGATCTGGAAGGGACTCAATGAGATGACATTTGAGCAAAGACTTGAGGAGTGTGAGGGCTTGAGGTGAAAGTCAGAGATTGACTGCAATGTTTTTAGTTTGACCATTTGAAAGGATGGCACTGTTATTTAGTGAGATGTAGAAGAGAGAGGATGGGTTTTAGTGAGCAGCTAGATATCAAGGTCTGTAGTTCAAGAGAAATTCTGGGCTAGAAATAGGAAGCTAGGTGATGAAAACATACACTGGTAGGTGGGACTGAATGTAATCCACAAGGGATTGAAACAAGAGGACCAAACACTAAATCTTTGGGATTTAAGAAGGAAAGCAAGGAAATTGGGAAAGAGAAACCAGCCAAGCAGATGAAAATCAGAAACCCTGCAGTGTCTAGAAATGAAGTAGAGAAAGTTTTCAAGGAGTTGAATCTGATTAACTCTGTCAAACTATGCTTATGAATCAACTAAGATGAGGACTGAAAACCATCCACTAGATTTAGCTACGTGGAGGTCATTTGTAACCTTGAAAAAAAGAAGTCTTTTAAAAAAATTTTAATTGTTGTTCAAGTACAGTTTTCTGTACCCCTATCCTAGCCTCCCCGCCCCCCAGTCAAAAGCAATTTTAAAGCCAGGAGCATGATTAGAAAGCATTCAAGAAAGAGCAGAATTAGTGACTATGAGCCTAGATAGCTCTTTAAGTAGCTTTTTTCTAAGGAGAAATGGGGCTGTAACCAGGGGAGACAAAGGCCAACAGTTTTTTTTTTTATAATGCCAGAAATACTGGTCATATTATGTTTCTTTGCAATGAGAATTGTCCTATAAAGAGGGTGAAATGGATGATGTAGGAAAAAAGGGAAGGTTGATGGAGTGATGTCCTTGAGGGGCTAGTGTGTAGGTGGAAATGCTGGCTGAGGCAGGAGCTCAGGCAGCTCCTGCACAAGAGCACGGGGAAAGGCAGGGCCTCTGGCACAAGTGCAGCCGCGTGTGTAAAGTTGGTGAGTGTCCAAATTCTCCTTTGATTGCTTCTGTTTGTGCAGTGAAGTAGGAAATAAGGTTATCAGGTGGGAGGTATAGATGTTTAGGTTTTATCCTCTGTGGAATAAGGATATAGCATGAGCAGATATGGATATAATGATTCCTAAGAACGAGGTCCTCATCTGATAAACTAGTATCCTTATTAGAAAAACCACCAGAGAGCTTGCTCTTTCCTTCTCTCCACCCTGTGAGGCCACAACAAAAAGGCAGCCAGCTGAAGCCAGGAAGAGAGATCTCTCCAGAAACTGACCATATTGGCACCCTGACCTCAGACTCCCAGCCTCCAGAAGTGTGCAAAAATTAATTTCTGTTGTTGAAGCTACCAACTCTATGACATTTTGTTATGGCAGCCTGAGCAGACTAACAATACAAAATCAGAAAAACCTAGCTTGTGATCATCACTGTGATAATTTTATTCCTGGGTATGAACAACACCAGTTACAGTTCCTTCAAGGCCTATTCTCCAACACTCTCTCACAGCTCCCCAGTGGGAGGTGTCTTTGTTATACTTCTCCTTGACATGCTAGCTTTTTGTGTGTAGATCAGTTACCTCCAACTAAGTCATACTGTTTTTGAAGAGAAGGAATTTTTATTTTTACCCTTGATATTGTGTTGAAAGGAAAAAAGCAAGCAAAACAAAAAGCTGAACTTAGGGCTTGCTAGACAAGGGAGAGCTATGCAGTCCCTCTCAGGGACCTACGGTTAACAATAATTTATTTTTGCTTTATTCAGGTGTAATTGACTCACCACGATAAGTAATTAACATAAATATCACCTCACATAGTTACCATTTAATTTTTTTTTAATTTAGAGTTAATCATATGTAGATTTTGGGGAAGTGTGAACTTTAGGGACTGGCAGACTCTTAGAAGTGGAAATGTATATGAGGATAGGTTGACCTTTAGCTGTGAAAAGTGTGTTTACTGAACTGAGACCACAGCTGATTGGCTGACTTTAGAGTATGAGGCTATCACCAACTTGTGGTTTTTATTTTTTAATTTTTTAAAGATTTTATTTGTTTAGTTTTAGAGAGAGGGGAAGGGAGGGAAAATGAGAGGGAGAAAAACATCAACGTGTGGTTTCCTCTCACATGGCCCCCACTGGGGACCTGGCCCACAACCCAGGCATGTGCCCTGACTGGGAATAGAAGCAACGACCCTTGGTTCCAAGCCCGCATTCAATCCACTCAACTACACCAGCCAGGGCACTGACTTGTGGTTTTTAGAAGTGTAGTAACTAACTTGGCATTGATTAGATGGAATAAGTTTAAAATGGCCTAAAGTTTCTTGTATTATGACTAAAGAACAAGTAGACCCTTTTTTTGAAAACTTTTATTCTTGGTACCTAACATGGTGTCTTATTCAGCATTTGCTGAGTAAGTGAATTAATAAAATTAGTTTTTTCTCCCTCATTTTAAGTCCAGAAGAAACAATATACTTTAAAAGTCCATAGCCCTGGCCGAGTCGCTCAGTTGGTTAGAGCGTCCTCCCTGATATGCCAAGGTTGCAGGTTCAATCTCTGGTCAGGGCAAATACAAGAATCAACCAATGAATGTAGATATAAGTGGAACAAGAAATCAGTGTTTCCCTCCCTCTTCCTCACTCTCAAATGAATTTTTAAAATAAAAAGGTAACTTCATAAAAATAGTATCTTAAAAAGACAAAACCAAAATGTTTAAAGCTACCTAAATGTCCAATAATAAGGTAAGAAAGGTATGATTCATTCAGTCACTAGATTACTGTATACCTTCTGAAAATGATGATTATCAAGACAATACTGTCACCAAGCAAACTGGGGCTCAGCCATATGGTGCCTTGACACATGACCCAACAATTGATGTTGAAGGAAACAGGTTTTTATTAACAGGGTTCCAACCGGGGAGTCTGAGAGCCCTCCTGCTCAGAGCCCTCTTTTCCGACAAGACCCAGCACTTTCCTTGCTCTCCAAAAGGCTACAAGCCAAAACCACGCCCAGAAGTTCCCCATGTCCTTATCTGTTCTTTAGCCAGCTGTGCAAACGATCTCCATCCCCTCTGAAAGGTGCTCTTGTGGGTTTCTGAGTCACCATCCTCTCACAGCTGCTCTCTCCTTCACAATCTGAGGTGAGCTGTTCTCAGCCTCCATGTGGTGGTTGGGGGAAACATGCGCCATGTTACACTGGATCATGGAGGAGTCCAGGGAGGCACATGTCCCAAGAGAATGAATTCTCCGTATGTCCTTCAGAGAAGCAGAGTTCTGCAACTCAGCATTCCCAGTCACAGTTCAGCTCCAAGCATCCCCCGCAAATCTGTGCTTGGTCAGGCAGGTTCCTGCACAGCTCCATGGTCTCTGCCACCATCTTCTCTTTCTTACTCCAGAGCTGTGGCACACTCCTGCTCCAAACCACACAGCTTCCTCCTTACATACCAGACCTCATAGCCAACTCCCCTCTATACCCTTTCAGACTGCGTGGCTTCTTCTCTTTCTGCTGGCCCTCATTTCAAATGCTTGGCCCAGAACTTCCCATGTGACCTCATATCAGGCCCCTTGCATTATGTGCCATTTTTGCCAGTTCCCCCGCATCTTTTACCTTCTTTCAGCTGCCATCTTTAGTCAGGGGGAAAGTGCCCAGTAACTTCTGGGGTGGGCACCTTCCCCCCACCCTGCCTCTTGCGCAGACACTATATAAGCTCCCTGGCTATGTCACGAGTCCCTGCATGCTCTCAGAGTCATGTACACCTTTCGCCCTAGGTGGTAATCCCCTTCCCTTCAGGAAAAGGCACAGCTTTAGCTCATCATTGTTGTGCAAAGTCTTAAACACTTTATCATCCACTTGCCCCTTCCCCTAACCATGGGTTGTGAGGGTTTTCTCCTATTTTCAGGGGACCCTCTCTCTGCACCCCATTAGAGTATCACAACATGAAACATGTTTTTGATATAACAGTAAGTAAGAGAAAAAGATACAAAATATATAAGCAACCAAAAGCATACAAATAATTTTCTAAAATACACCAAAATAATAACATTGATTGTAGTTTAGGTTTGTTTGGTTATTGGGTGATTTTTTTTCTTTTTCTATTTTCTAAGTGTTTTTAGATGTGTCAATATTACTTATTATAATTACTTTAACATGCTTTAAAGCTATACACATTATTTTCTCTTTACCTGCAGCACTTAAAAATGGAACAGTAGAGTTGGAAAGAACTTTACATTTCATATAACTCTACTCACAAAGCCAATTTTACCATTGTCATGCAAGATGCTTGCTGAGTCACAAATATAGAAAAGAGAAAGCAGATCTAGACAGAAATCAAGGATGAATGAGAAAAAGTTGCTTAAATTCATGAAGTCAGCTTCTCCCAAGTATGCTAGGGAAGACAAAAAAATAAACGTTTGTTGTTAGTCTTCATCTTATTTTCCCTGTCTACTCAAACCTGATACTTTCCCCCTCCCTCCTCATGTTCCCCATTCTCCTCACTGGTGTTCAGACATGAACAGGTCCCCAAACCAGCACTGATGCAGGCTGGGCATAAATTAATAACACCCTCTGTCCCTTCTACTGTCAGACTTGGAAAGACTCAGTACTATTACTTGGTAGGCCAATCACACTTGCCAAACCTATTACTGTCTGAGTTTCCTATTTTATACTACCCCTCCACCATCCTCCACTGCTTGGGTCCCATGTTTTGACAAGTCCTGGATGCTCCTCTATCCTAAATGTCCTTCCCTTTCCCCAACCCCATGGTGTTTTCAACATAAGAAACACACAAACCTGTAAGAATTTTTATGAGTTTATTTGAGTCCAACCGAGGACAACTACTGGGAAGCAAAATCTCAGTGATTGAAAAATGCTCTGCAAAATGGCAGTTTGACCACTTGTTGTATACAGCAGAATCAAAGGGCAACATGTAAGGGTCTTACATGAAATTCATTGGTGATAGATTAGGGAGGGGGGAGAAAGCAAAGCGGGGAAGTTTCTGGGATTGGATAAAAAGTAAAACAAATAGATGGATACTTTTTTTATGTTTGTATGCATGGGACAGTTAACAGTCAATAATTAACACGATAACAATAACAAGAAGATTTGTGGTCTCCACCCTGGTTTTACCAGACGGGTCCAAAAAAGGAAAGTTCCCTTGACTTTCCGAAGGTCTGTTATAATCCTGATCGATGCGAAGGGACAACAGACAGGCTCAGTTAAGTAAAGACTGACCTTTGTCAGGGAAGCATCTAGCCTAGGACATGACTATCAGCTATGACTTGCTTTTAGTTAGAAAGTTTTAATTTAGACCATCCCATGTGGCTACTCTGGCCCCTGAGTGTGTAAGGCCGTCACACGGGCCTCAACTGAGCTTGCCAGGTTCATATGCGGCCCCCTTTCATCCACAGTGTCCAACAGTGAGGATGTTTGGGGGTCAGAGAGATCCCTGACTTTAGCTATGATAATAGCCACTATTTGTGGTGTTAAGCAGAAGTGAGTATATAAAATTGACATATATATATATTTTATATATAATAAGTATATAAAATTGTTATATATATTTACATATAACCATCATGTGCATTATTGATAGTCATTATATATGTACATTTATTTATATAGTCCAAGTGTATAATTTATAAAATAAATATTATATATACTCTTTTATTTAATATGGGAAAAGCTACTACTTAAAAAATGCCAATTAGTAGGCAAAATATATTTTTAAAATGAGGACCATGAGAGAAGTATTAGGAAATAAATCCTTCTGGTGGCAGAGTTTATAACATACCAATAATATTCAACATAGTGTTAGACATTTTAAATCCTTTTTGAAAGAAGGTACTAAATTAATAAATAAAGGAGATATTGGTGTCCAAAAATGGCCATAAAGGGGGCCAAAGTTTTGCCTTTTAGGATACTGATTTTAAGCTGGCTATTAAGAAACAAGACTCAGAAAGCACCTTTGACCCTCTCCTTTCCTTCCTTCCAAATTCAGGTGTAAAACCCTGCTTCAGAAAGGGAATCTTCGGGTAGTCACTTTAGCCTAATGTGAACTGTGTATGGTGGGTGGAAGGGCTCTGGGTGGGACCTGGTGGCAGGATCAAAAAAGGGGCCACATACTACCCATGACCAGCTCAGGGCAGGCTGATGTGGCGGGTCTTACAAACTCAGCGACCTAAAGTAACCACATAGGATGGTCTGAAATTAAAACTTCCTAACTGAATGCGAGTCATGGTCAGTAGTCACGCCCTACGCCTGTACCTTCCTTTACTGACAAAGGTCACCCCACCTTAACTGAGCCTGTCTGTTGTCTTTTTGCATCTATGATGAATCAGGAATGTCTGGGTAATTTTCTTATTCCAGACCCTCAGGGCACAATTTGAACCAGAGCAGAGACCACAGAACCCCTTATTGTTATTGTTGTCATGTCAATTGTTAACTGTTAACTATCCTCCCTAATCCACCACCACCGGATTTCATGTAACCCTTTTATGCCCCCAACACTGAATATAATGTACACAGTAAGGTGCAAAACTGCCATTCTCTGGAGCATTCTCTCAATCCACCGAGGCTTTGCTTCCTAGCAATTGTCTTTTTGGCTCAAATAAACTCATAGAAATTCTTACAGGTTTAGACATTACTTACCTCAACACTAGGTAAATAATTCTCGTTCAAAGCACGTGCCTTGTCACTCTCCTTGTTAAATTTTTCTTTAGTTTTTAGGGCCTCTGACCTGGCTCAATCCTTGCTTGGTAAAGGCTTTGCCATCTCCAACATTGCATCCTCAACTTTATGTAATCTGGTATATTTCATAAGGTTTGCAATTTCACTTAGAAATCCATTTGCAAAGACAAAAACACTGGTTGACAGGCTAAAATGTCGACCCACAGGAGTGCTTGAGGGGAGTTGTTAGATTATAGTTTCATGCTTTGCCTTTAAATGCAGCCATGTGACATTATTGACTGCTCTAATGACTGAACCCTCCCAGAGCCAGGAGGAAACTTCTAGCAATTAGCCAAATTTTCTCACTTTATAGCTAAGCCTCAGAGAATGGAAGAAGTAATCCCAGATTACAGAACAAATTAGGAGCAGCTCAAAGCTAAATTTCAGATCTGCATTGTGTGCCATATAATCACCTGGAAAAAAGTTGTTGACAAGACATTCTCTACAACTCCCCCACCTGGAGGATCTCTTAGAAGGCAAATTACTCGTCCCCAACCCACTCAGTCATCCTCCCCAAGCAAGTCTAGAGCTAGGTGGAGAGAACCTGAAGCCAGTATTGTGCAATCTGAGATTAAATCACTGTTCACTAGGTTTGAACAAGGACTACAGCATGGTTATTAGCTAATCCTGCAAACTTCTCTTTCAAAAGCAATGTTCATGGGTGAATCATTGAAATAGGAAAAAAAAAAAAAAAAAAACCCCAACTCACGTATCACCTAACAAGAAACAAAGGGAGAGGAGCAACCCACTAACTTGTTTAGGGCTTCTAATCCCCACGCCAGCCTGCAAGCCTGAGCCTGAAGCCGCAGCCCTGCCCATCTCCACCTCTTTTGGCTTTTTCTCCAGGACATCTTCAGGGAGGGGCTGGTCTTATGCAAGTCTGATAACACTTTTGCAGCATGTCTTCTGGCTTCTTGATCCCAGCAGCAAGGCATGTGGAGGTGAGTGAAAAAGCAAGTTTACAAAGAAGCAGTTGAGTAAGGTAGGTAGAAAAGCTTTAATTTTTTTTCCCAACCAAGCAATAATACTGGCCATGGACCCAAGCCTCGTTCACAGAGGGAATATGAAAACCCAACTCAATCTCACTTGTAGAGAAAGAACTAATAAATCCTTCTAGTCTTTTCTGAGAATTCGGGACTACTTGGCCTGACCTGAAAAATCCCAAATAGTTTTAGAATCTAAAAGAATTCCTCATCTGACCGTCAAAATAATCTGTTAATGGTGAGGGATTTGGAAGTTAAATAGTACCTTTCTTCTGTGAGCTCTCTACTCAGAAGAATCTTTCTAAAATTCAAATCTGATCATGCAAGTTTCTTGCTTAAGATACTTCAATGGTTTCCCTTTGCTTCAAGTTAAAAATTTAGTCACTGAATTTTTTTAATTTGGTAGTTCTTTCATGATCTGACCCTCTCAGGTGGTATGAACCACTTCCAGCTTTCACCATCTGCTCTCACCTCACATCTAATCTCTGCAACCTCTTCTCACTCTGTTAGAATAGATAGCTAGATATTAATAAGGGAGGGAAGCAAAGGAAATCAGACATTACTAAGCATAATAGAAGGAAAGCATAAGCCTGCTTGCTCTATCAAGAAGCTACACTTCTTGAAGTTACACACACTCTGCAGGGTCTGTTCCCAGCAGATCACTGGGGGAAGGGATAGAACAATAAAGCAGGAGGTAAGCACATGCACAGTAGGAACCAAAAAAGTGACCATAGAAGTCTCTCACTCTAGCCTGGGAAAAGGATTGGAAAGAAAACAGACCCAACCCTGGAAGATATAGAAAAGAGATAGACTTTTGGTCAAGATGGCTGCATAGGTAAACACAGATCACCTTGCACAACCACATAAAAATTGCAACTAGACTTCTGGCCAAGATGGAGGCATAGGTAGACACACTGTGTCTCCTTGCACAACAAAAAGAAGGACAACAACAATTTAAAAAACAAAAAACCACCAGAACTGACAAAATCAAACTGTATGGAAGTCTGACATCCAAGGAGTCAAAAAAGACACATTCATCCAGACCAGTAGGAGGGGTAGAGATGGGCAGCCAGGCAGAGAGGACTTGCAGCAAGGTGGCGGCTGAAGGATTGGGGCGGGTAAGGCAGCTGGTGGATCCAGCAAGGTGGCAGATTGTAGAGTGGGGCAGGCAAGGCAGCAGCTGGCAGATTCAGCAAGACAGCAGCTGGTGGAGCAGGCGGTCCCACATTCACATGCAGATAAGCCCGGAGGAACAACTGGGGAGCAACACAGACTGAGAAACCCAGGCCTCCATCGAGCAGAAATAAAGCCTCAAACCTCTGATTGAAAACACCTGTGGGGGTTGAGGTAGCAGCAGGAGAAACTCCCAGCCTCACAGAAGAGTTTGTTGGAGAGACCCACAAGGTCCTACGATGTACACAAACCCACCCATCCAGGAATCAGCACCAAAAGGGCCCACTTTGCTTGTGG
>PVKU01003213.1:39224-105454 GCA_004027475.1 Anoura caudifer
AAAAAAAAAAAAAAAAAAAAAAAAAAAAAAAAAAAAAGGGGCCCAAATGAAAGAACAGATCAAAGCTCCAGAAAACATACAACTAAGCAGCGAAGGAATAGCCAACCTATCAGATGCACAGTTCAAAACACCGGTAATCAGGATGCTCACAGAATTGGTTGATTTTGCTCACAAATTAGATGAACAAATGAAGGCTACACTAAGTGAAATAAAGAAAAATGTACATGGAACCAACAGTGATGGGAAGGAAACTGGGACTCATATCAATGGTGTGGACCAGAAGGAAGAAACAACCAACCAAACAGAAAAGAATGAAGAAACAACAATTCAAAAAAATGAGGAGAAGCTTAGGAACCTCCAGGACATCTTTTAATGTTCCAACATCTGAATTATAGGGGTACCAAAAGGGGAAGAGGAAGAGCAACAAATGGAAAAGTTATCCCAACAAATAATGAAGGAGAACTTCCCCAATCTGGCAAAGGAAATAGACTTTCAGGAAGTCCAGGAAGCTCAGAGAGTCCCAAAGAAGGTGGACCCAAGGAGGAACACACCAAGTCACATCATAATTACATTAGCCAAGATTAAAATGAAGGAGAGAATTCTAGAAGCAGCAAGGGATAAGGGCACAGTCACCTACAAAGGAGTTCCCATCAGACTGTCAGCTGATTTCTCAAAAGAGACCTTACAGGCAAGAAGGAGCTGGAAAGAAGTATTTCAAGTCATGAAAGTCAAGGACCTACATCCAAGATTGCTCTATCCAGCAAAGCTTTCATTCAAAATGGATGGGCAGATAAAGTGCTTCTCAGATAAAGTCAAGTTAAAGGAGTTCATCATCACCAAGCCCTTATTATATGAAACATTAAAGGGATTTATCTACGAAAAAGAAGATAAAAAATATGAACAGTAAAATGACAACTAACTCACAGTTCTTAACAACCACACCTAAAACAAAAACAGAAGCAAACCAAGCAGACAACTAGAACAGGAACAGAACTGCAGAAATGGAGATCACATGGAGGGTTACCAACAGGGGAGTCGGAGGCGGAGAGAGGGGGAAAAGGTACAGAGAATGAGTAGCATAAATGGTAGGTAGAAAATAGATAGAGGGAGGGTAAGAATAGTATAGGAAATGTATAAGCCAAAGAACTTATATGTGTGACCCATGGACATGAACTAAAGTGGGGGAATGTGGGTGGGGGGGGTGTGCAGGGCAGAGGGGAAGGGATGAAAATGGGACAACTGTAATAGCATAATCAATACAATATATTTTAAAAATTACAACTAACATATAGAACAACGATCACACAGAACTGGCAGAAATTGAGTTGAATGGAAGAGCTCATGCTCCACAGAGGGCAGAGGTTGGTAGTCAGTGGTCACAGACAATCTTTTAAACTGACTGGCCTGGGTAAATCCCTCCCATTGACCTACCAACAGTAACGAAGGCTCAACTACAAGAGGAGGGTGTACTCAGCCCACATGAAGGGCATACCTTGAGTACCCAGCTTGGGTAATATAGGGGAGGTTGTGCCATTGGACCCTACAGGACACCTACTATGTTAGGCCACAATACTAAGACAGGGAGTCATAGCAGCTCTACCCGATACATAGAAAAAAACATGGGAAGACTGCCAAAATGAGGAGACAAAGAAACACGGATCTAATAAAAGAGTGGATCGAAACTCCAGAAAAAGAACTAAACAAAACGGAAGATAAGCAATCTATCAGACCCAAAGTTCAAAACGCTGGTTATAAAAATGCTCAAGGAACTTAGTGAGAACCTCAACAGCATAAAAAAGATCCAGTCAGAAAGGAAGGATTCACTAATTGAAATAAAGAACAATTTATAGGGAAACAACAGTAGAGTGAATAAAGCTGAGAATCAAATCAATGATTTGCAACATAAGGAAGCAAAAGTAGCCAATCAGAACAAGGTGAAAAACGAATCCAAAAAAAAAAAGAGGATGTTATGAGCAGTCTCTGCGACAACTTCAAGTATTCCAACATTTGCATCACAGTGTGTCAGAAGGAGAAGAGAAAGAGTAAGAAATTGGAAATACACTTGAAACAATATGCAAAGAAAACTTCCCTAAATTTGGTGAAGGAAATAGACATATAAGTCCAGGAAGCACAGAGAGTCCCAAACAAGTTGGACCCAAAGAGGACCACAATAAGACACATCATAATTAAAAAGCTGAAAGTTAGATAAAGAATCTTAAAAGCAGAAAGAGAAAAGCAGAGTTACCTACAAAGGAGTTCCCATAAGACTGTCAACTGACTTCTCAAAAGAAACTTTGCAGGCTAGAAGGGACTGTCAAGAAATATTCAGTCATGAAAAGCAGGGACCTACAGTCAAGATTGCTCTAACCAGCAAAGCTATCATTTAGAATCTAAAGGTGGGTAAACAGCTTCCCAGACAAGAAAAAAACGAAAGAAGTTCATCATCACCAAACTATTATTATATGACATGTTAAAGGGACTTAGTTAAGAAAAGATCAAAACTATGAACAATAAAATGGCAATAAATGTGTATCTGTCAACAATTGAATCTAAAAAAACAAACTAAACAAACAAGAAGAACAGAGACATAATCATGGATATGTAGAGTGTTTTGATGCTTGCCAGATGGGAGGGGGTGTAGTGGAGTAGGTGAAGAGGTAAGGGGATTAAGAGGCAGAAATATGTAGTTACAGAATAGCCATGGGGATGTAAAGAACAGCATAAGAAATGGAGTAGCCAAAGAACTTATACACACGACCCATGGTTTGAACAATGAGTGGTGTGGGGATTGCCTGAGGGAGTGGGGGGTGCTGGGTGGAGGGGGGGTCAAAAGGCAAAAAATTGGGACAATTATAATATCATAATCAATATAATAATAATAATAATAAAGGAAAATAGGTTAGTGGGTGAACGCATCAGAAGACCAAGAAACCTTCCGAAGTTGGTCATTTTGAAAAAGCACCCAGTCCTTACTAAGCCTGAGATAACATAATCCCAGCTAACAAGAGCTCTCTTTCTCTCTCCTGGCTCCTACCTCCCGCTCCCCTCCCACCCCAGTAACACACGTTCACCCTATTCGTTCTCACATCCTCTCTCCATAGCAGCCATGTGGGACTAGCAGCAGCCTGCAGACTCTGAAAGCAGTCCCCAGCCAAGGTACAGCCAGGAAAAAGCTAAGCTAGCCAGATGGTGAGAACGGCTGGACTGGATTAGCCTTGGCATGGCACAAAATGTCTGGACACTGGCCCTGATCCTGGGCCTGATGAAGGCAAGATTGGACTTTCCCACGGTGGAATGTGTGGAGATGGGACATTGGGACCAAGGGAACTCTGATTTCATATCTGGTGCCACAAATAAATCTTATCACCAGACCTCGTCCTCCCCTGTTGGTCTCCTAGAATGCTTTCCTTGTGACACTGCGAGAACTCCACTTCCGCCAGCAACATTTCCACAGCCTCCTCTGCCTGGCCCTGACCTTCTGGTTTTTTTCCCTGTGGCAAGTCTCCCCTGACGTTTTGATACCAGCTTAGGAACTCTCTCAAGTGCTTCAGAAAAGACCCAGCAATTCTGCCATCAAAGCACTCCCTCTGTCTGTTTTCCTTGTTCATCTTCTTCTCCACTAGACAATAAGCTTCTGGAGGGCTATTTTAAATTATATCCCCAGTGCCTGTAAACTGCAGACCCTCAGTAGCTATGAGTTGAATCAGACTGGAAATTCAGAATTTGTAAAGAAACCAACAATGATGAGCAGCTATCAGTGTTAGGTACATAGGTAATTTAAATACATCTTTATATTAATCCTCAAACATCTCCGAAATGTAAGGACCATTAACTCCATTTTGCAGGTGACGGAATTAAGTCTCTAGAGTTCAGTCACTTTAGCAAGGTAGACATTGGGTAGGAGTATAGTGGTCCATACCAGGTCCCCTGCTCTCTTCCAAAGTGGGGTGGCTGCTGCCTGCCAGGCTGGGTGGGGACGCTGGAGCCCCAGGGTCCCTGAAGCAGGATCCATCCCCAGGTGGCAGCAGGAGTTGGTGTGCAGGCCCCACCCACCACCACCAGGTGCCCTGCCCAACCCGTGGTGGGTGGGGAGTAGGACTCTCACACCTCTTCCCTACCCTTGTGTTAGGAGCAGTGAGGCTGTGAGGCTTGCACCAGTAGAAATGCAGTGGGTATCAGGGACACTTCAGTTTCAGGTGGTCTCAGGGTGTGGCAAACGAGAATGTGGGAGAGGAGTTCATCGAAAAGGAGTCACCCACAAATCTGACATGCACCGTTTCCCCTCAGTCAAATGCAAGGATAGAGATGGGCCAGCCAAGCCAGGCCATGGAGCTGGAAGCTCCTCAAACTCATCTCCAGCTTAAGTCTGAGGGTGGTTTATATAAGCCCGGATGGTCACGACAAGTTGTTTTTTCCTACACTATTCCAACTCCACCAGGCTGTAAACAATGACTTTGCCTTAGAAGTTGCAGTCGAATAGGAAGAGCTTGGAAGAGCCTTTTGAATTGAATTGCCAAGTTCGAGCTTTTGAAGCTCCTCAGAAGTTTACTTGAATTGCAGCCTGAAATACATCTTTTCCACAAGGACTGGACATGGTTCAGGAATCTGGTGCTTCCTTAGAGAATGTTTTCCTCTCCCTGACTGGGAGCTGCTCTCCAGGCTCTACCCCTCTTTGCTCCTTCCCATCAGTTGAAACTGACCTTGTCCAGGTCAGGGAGAGCCCACCCTGTGCGGAGCAAGCCCCCTGTCCAACAGTGGCCAAGGCCACACACACTCTTCTGATG
The DNA here is from genome assembly GCA_004027475.1 of Anoura caudifer. Taxonomy (NCBI): domain Eukaryota; kingdom Metazoa; phylum Chordata; class Mammalia; order Chiroptera; family Phyllostomidae; genus Anoura; species Anoura caudifer. The sequence goes on from PVKU01003213.1 coordinate 44,009, forward strand.
GCAACTCGAGATATCACCAGGACATTCACCAGGGCGTTTTGGAACCCAAGACCTTGGTTCTGCATCTGCTTAGAGTTTACCTTCTTGGGCACCTACTATTAGGTTTGGTGTCCTTCTCTGTGCCCCCAAACACCCTGTACATTTCTACTTGGGACAGAGAACTCACCTTTTATAAACATCTATTTTTTGACCCATCTCCTCCGCTGGACGGTGGACTCCCTAGGTCGGAGACGCTCTCTTGTCCCTGTGGCAGCCCAGTCTCTGGCACTCAGAAACTGGGCTGTGGAAGGAGTGAGCTCCTTTAGCTGTTAGGAAGGAAGGCTTCCCAAGCGTCTCCTTGGCCTATGGAAGACAGTGGAGAACAAATTCGAAGCAATGATCAATCCATATAAAGCAGGAGGCATTGGAAACCAGCAGGTAACACTTTCGTAATTTGATATTTTATACATTGAAGCGACTCAGCTAGACTTTCAGGCAAATGACTACAAATTACTGCAATTTTACATCTACCATCCTTTCCTCCCCCCTCTAACCTGTAACCCACATATATGTGTGTGGGTATATGTACATATGTGTGTATATATGTGTGTGTATACACACACACACATTACTTTAGGTATGTATTCTGGAATTAAGTTGTATTCAATTAAGAGACTTATCTTTATCAGCTTTCCCTTTTCCACATATTTCCCTGCAGAATCGATATTGGGTAGTATAGGGATATTAATATTGGGCAGTATAGTTTTCATGATCATAGAGGCTTCAGTGCGAAAAATGAAAAATTTTTCATTTTTCAAAGGAGGGACTTCATGCTTAACCTCATCTCCGAGATTCATTCAGTTACAGATGATCTTTAAATTTTAATTTAAATTATTCAAATAAGTGTTGCCTTTTCTTGGGAAGTTTTATGTTTATTTAACAATGCTGTCATTTCTCAAAACATCTTTTGACATATTTTAGGCCACAAGAAACGCAGACTTGTTGCGTTGCTGTAGCACATCAAACACCCCAGAGTCCCGAAGGCGATTGCGCAGGCATGCTGAGTGCAGCCTGCGGTGCCCACTGTCCTCCAAATGTCTTAGATCCACAAGTAGTGTTCTTTTCAACATGAGCAGACTAAAATATCTCAGTTTTCTGAAACAAAAAGAAACACGATTCATTGACCTTACTTAACCAGAGGAAACACATGGTGTCATTTAACACTAATTCCAGATTTGGATCAAATTTTCGGAGTGAGCAATGCCTCTGATTGAATTGAGCATCTCCTGCCAGTAAGGAGTCATGCAAAGCTCTGCGTGTTCAACTGAGAACAGAACAGAATAGGCCAAAGTTTAAAATTATATTCTCCGGTTTCTACAGGTTAGTAAAATATTTGGCTAAATGGTTGAATACACTTAAGTGAAAGTCACAATATTTTCAGATACAATATTTGGAATTGAACTAATTGCTGTTCATCTGTTTCTCAAACAGACAGTGCAGCCTCCTTGGAGGTTCCATGACAACGGGCCATGGGCTTTGCAAACCCATAGACTAAGGGAGACACCGTTTCTGGGAGCACCGATTTTACTGAATGGCCATTAGGCTAAAATATTTTCTATTAAAAAGAACACATTATGAATAGAATACAACATTTGTTAATTTTTTTTAATAAAACAGGAAATGTTTTAAAAAATTTGCAGTGCCAGCACCAGCTCTCTCCATTTGCCTGAGGACATGTGCTCACTTTCCTTTTCCTTATTACGTTTGTTTGGGAGAACTTTGAGATGCTGTACCTAGCATGTTGGTCTCAGTCAGAACTCACTAAATGACTTTGAGGAAAGCTAGCTAACCTTCACCTTGGCTGTGTTTTGGTCTTTATCATTTTAGTTCTTCTCTCCCTCCCTTCCTTTCTTTCTCTGTCTCCCACACATGCTAACAACAAAAGGAGCTGGTTGTACTACCTTTTAAAGGGCGCCTCCTTTCTTAGTCTGTACGTGAGGACTAAAAGAAGAGGCCAAACTGTCATGAATTGTCTTTGCAAAAAAATGTTTATAAATACCTAAGTATCACGCATGATGCTCACAGTTTCAGACCATGCTGGTTAGCTGCTGTTAGGTGTCCCTTCCCGGAGAGTACCAACTCCCACACATCTGCCCACTGGGCACCTTTACCTCTGACTCAGATCTGTTCCCATAACTACTCTGTAGCACCTATGGTTACTCCTTGCACTTTCCTCTGTGAATGTCCAGCTGCTTCTCCTGATTTCCTAGAGAGACAAAAGGTGATGGCATGAGTGGTTTGGTGCTAAAATCTGATGTGCCAATGCGGCAGTTTTCAAGTTGGCTGGAGGTAAACATAGTTCATGATCCATTTTACTAGAATTTTTAAGCCCTGTGTTTTCTCTTTTTACAATTATTTCAACTCCTTCAGTTTTTGCACGAAGCTTGACAAAATCTCTGAAACTCTCTGTCATCAAAAAACAGGAACATGCTCTAAAATTATTTCACATGTGAAGAGATGATAGTCTGAATGACAGATATATTCCAAAGATACAGTTAAAAACTTCACAACTGCTCCCACGGCCCCCAACATGAGACAGAGTAACAGGGAGGAACTGACCAGCCCACTGAGAGAGAAAAGAAAGATGCTTACTTAACAGAGTTCTCATTATACTCTACGTTGGAATCAAAAGGCAGAGTCCAGGAAGAGAGCAGAACAGGGTGAAGAGACCCATATTTAGACAGATTTATGGTCCCTTCACACGGTGAAAACGTTATTTATAAGGAACATGCGGTCAGGCCAGGGGAGAGCATGACTTTGGACTTGGCTCTGAACCTCGTCATTAACTGCCACACAAATCATGTTTCCCATCCGAGTACACAGTAACTTAATGCTGGGTCTCAAAGGTGTGCAATTAAGTCATACCAGCACTGGGCAGAAGTTTTAAATAAAACAGATGTGATGTATATTAATGCCCTAATGTGACATCAAAGGAGCAGTTGGGGATTATTTTCTTTCTTTCTCCAAATGGGCTTTGATCTGGCTCTCTCTCTTATTGCCAGGATTAGTGCCATGGCCAGAGGCTCAGCGTTAGAAACGGACTGCCACTTAAGGACTCGTTGTGGGGCTGCGGCTGCCACTCACTGAATCCAATTTCCTGCGTAGAGATGGGACCATCATCAGTTCTCCTTAAAACAAAGCAAAACAAACTCAGGAAGGCTTAGGACATTGTACCAACAAATATCAGGAACAAAACTTTCTTTAGAGGGTCTGTTTCTGTTATATTATTTTATGCCTAGATATTTTTCAAACATTTAAGAAATAAAAAATGGAATTAACCTGTATAAAAGCTAATATTTAAAAACAAAATAGGTTCAGTATATCAGTAAATTACAAAGATAAAACAAAATATAATAATTTGATTTTTTTAAATCCTCCTACACTTCACTGTCCTGCTCAGTGCAAGTAAAGAAAGATGAGCAAAAATACACTCTAGACCAGTACATAAAATGGAAACCTTGGATGCCCTTTTTAATGTTGAGGAGTTTGAAAGAGAAATTTCTTTTTTTTTTTTTTTTGGTAAATGTCAATTGATCTTAAAGCTAAACTGACATTTGTCATTCCTTTGGCTTCCCAGCTTCCAAACATCACTTGCTATATTTGCAGAAACCCCACCTCTTCCAGAAGCTGAAAATGTTGGATGTTTGCTTTCCCAGCCGACTTTGCATAGTGTGGAGGCAAATGACCACAGTCCTTTCCACTAGATATCCCTCTCCAGGACTGAATTGGAAGCTAGTGATCCAAAAAGAGTAGAGACCATACTGACTCTATTCCGGCAAGGATGGCCACAGTGCTGGTTCCTGAAGCTACTTCCCAGAGGCGGCAGGTGTGGACATTCAATGTTACTGTCCAAGACTGATGGTGGTGCAAATGGCAGCGTGTGCCCAGCAGACTCCCTCTGTAGCATGAGTTTGGGTGAGGCTCTCAGCTCATCTGTGGCCTCTAAATCTGATTTTCTGGCCCTTGCAGAGTCTATGATTCTCTCTCTTTCCCCATACACACATACATACACATAGGTGCATACAGGCGTGTGTGTATACATACATATGTATATTTATGTTTTCTGCTTAAAATACCTGAGTTTATTTCAGTCGCCTGTAATAAGAGCCTTCATTCATACAGAAACCAATGACAAGAGCAACTGCACACAACAGCCTCTGAAGAAGTCATCAGAACCTGGGATTCATCATTTCGACTCTGCAGTAACAGTAATACAAATCCATTTGGTATTAAAGGACAGAACTCTGGGAGCCTGTGTCATACAATGGCACAACTGTTAACCAGAAAAACATCTGAAGAGCTCATTAAAGGCAAGACTTCAAGGAAACAAGTGGTGACTGACACGGAGCAAAATGAAAGCCACGAGGGACTGAAGAGCTGTAGGAGCAGGTGGTCCCTGCTGGACAGGGAAGAAAAGGAAAAGGAAAGAACAGCTCAGAATCCTCGACGGTTGACTAAGGACCAGCTAAAAACAAAAAAAACTTTCTATGGTGGTACTTAAAGGAAAATTTGTCTCTTGTAGGTATTGGGCTAACGTCGGTAAAACCAAACTCCAAGTTGGATCTTCTTGATTGCTACATGATATTAGTTGAATTCATAGGTTCCAGAGTTCTAAAAAAATAAATTCTAAATTCTATCTGTGAAAGGATGTTACCCAAAGAATTGAAATAGATCATGTCTGAGATCTCCGACATATTCTGAACCTCCTTTGCTAGAGGAGGTTGCTGTGCTCCTCTTCTCATGAATCTGTCCTGGCTTACTTGAGGACCCTGGCGCAAGTCAGCCTGTGTGTAAGAGGAGGCCAGTCCTTCATTTGCCCCTCCCCTCCGTTGTTCACCACTCCATGACTGCAATTAGAGCTCCGCATGCCCTGAGTGGCCATTTACAATGTCAGACTGAAGGGAGATTGTTTGCTAATTTATTTTAGGGGGGGAAAGATGCAATACCTAAGTGGTGTTCTGATGTTTTCAAGTAGGAAACATGAAAATATTAAGGTAGACTGAAATTTTCAATGTGGGCTAAATTACCAGAGATTCTGAAATCACTAGGCTAGCTCAAACAGCTGGGAGTAATTCTAATTGTACGCTCCATTTTTGCATTAAAATCTGGCTCACTGAGGCCCACTCTAGCAAACTATTGCCCAGACCAGCCACAACAAAGCTTCAAGTAGGCTTGATGATATAGAAAGCAGCGGGAACCAGATTATTGGCAGCTGACTTAGAAATATCTTTTATGGAAATAGGTGGAGCCCTGATTGGTCACATGAGTTATTCTTTCAGCTTGAAGTGCTGTGAAAGACAGCCAACCGTGTTTCTAAATGCCACTGACCTGTGAATTCATCACTCTGCAAGGGCACTGAGACCACCAGATTTAGAGTACACCTCTGTGATTAACAATGAAGATACTGCAGTATTTGTCCCTGCACACCACATGTATTTTTAATCATCTGTGTGTATTTTGAAGCAATTGTACAACCAGGTGAGAGAAGTCTTAGCCAGGTCTGAATTGTCATTCTCACCAATGTACAAAGACTGACCGGCCTTTGTGGTCTGCCTTGGCTTACCCATGCTAATTGAAGTTGAGATTCTAGAAATTCCTTGGTATTATGTGAAGGAAATAATCAAAGATTTGGGGAGTAGGAATGTTGGAGTAAATTCTTAACGTTAAACTGCTCACTCATCTCCTAGCTATGTTCCTTGAACTCTCAAGACACTTGGTGAACAGAGTGTCTTGAGAAAATGCCAACACCTTGAGAAATATTGGAAAGGAGGGCACCAGCATCTTTGAATATTGCTGTAATAGCTGTCAGAAAATACCCTAATTGAAATGAGCATGCTGGTTTCTGTGGGAAGAAAAATTATGAACCAGGGGTGCCAGAAGCTAGGTAGAAGCCATTAATTAACAGATGCAAAGTGGGTGTCATGACAAAAATAGGCAATAGAGTCAGGGTCCTTTATGGGATAGTCTGACCTATAACACCCAGCAGTGGCTGATAATTATGAGTTCCCTTTGGTCAAATTATAGGGCAGCCTGTGCAGGTCCTTGCCTGATCTATACAATAAAAACAAACAAACAAAACAAAAATAAAATCTGTAGGATCGGTGAACAGAGTCCTGAATGGACTCATTTTTACAGTGATTTATATATTCACAAGTGACAGGACCTGGTGAACAGGAAAGAGTCTACAACCTAGATGCCTTAGTAAGACACCTGCATCCCAGAAGGGAAGATAAATCCCACAAAAACACAGGGGCCTGATACCATATGATTCTTCTAAGAGTCTAGAGGTATGGAGCAGGTTCAGATATTTTCTCTAAGTAAAGGTTAAAATAATGGACACATACAACTATAAAAATATATTCAATATCAACATTATTTTAAGCAGAATCAAAAGACTAGTGACAGACTTCTGGTCAAGATGTCAGTGTAGGTAAGTGCAGTACTGGCATCCTCCCATCACCACATCAAAATTACAACTAAATGATAAACAGCCATCATTCAGAGTCACCAGAAATCTAGCTGAACAGAAGCCCTGTCACTAAGGATGTAAAGAAGATGCCACATTGAGACTGGTAGGCAGGGTGGAGACACAGAGGGAGCTGGTCCCACTCCCATATGTGGTGGTTAAAAATGAGGGGGGATATCTTGACTGCTGAGGTCTCCCCGGAGGAGTGAGGATTCCCAGCCCTACACCAAGGGGCCCCAGCCCAGGGTTCCAGTGTTGGGGAGACAAGTCCCCATAACTTTTGGCTGTAAAAACCAGCAGGAATTATGGAGAGCTGAGTGAGATGGAGAGCTCCTCGAGTCCCAGATGTTAAAGAGCTGACACATGGACTTACTCAAACTCACTTGCTCTGAGCTCCAGAGCTGGGACAGAGCTCAAAAGTTTCATTAGGGACATACAGGAGAAACTGAATGGTCTGGTTTGGGGGTGAGAGTTAAAAGGGCAGCTTTCTTCCAGACAGAAGTGCTGGCAGAGAACATTGTTCCTTTGCTAAGCCCTCCCAGCCACAGAGGCAGCAGGTGTGGGGGGGCACATATCTGTGTTTCCATCAACCTAGCTAACACTGTTCACTATGCCCCAGTGATTCCCTGAGACCCTACCTCACTCAACTTGCAGAACCACACAAGCTGTTTTTAGTGGCTTTTCTGTACAAACAGGCTGTCTTGACTCATGTGTTAGACTTTCCTAAATGCTTCCAAAGGTTCACAAACCCCAACTAAGTGGCACTGAGCTTCAGCATGCCCCATACTTCTTGCTAAGTGGCCTCAGGCCTTCGCACTGGCAACAGCTGGCCTTGGTTTGCAGCTTGGCCTCTTCTGTGTACCTCCAAGCCCAGCAAAAGTAGCAGCCCACTGCAGAACACTTTGTAGCTCATGTTTGGTGGCTCCAGGAAGGGCACGGATGAGGACTGGTCTTGGCCTGTAGCTCCCCGGAGGTCCCGGAGCCAGAGCATCTGGTGGTCAAATGTAGTTGAAGCCAGTCCTCACATCCCATTGGATTGGGAATAAATCCCTCCCATTGATATGCCAATAGCAACCCAGGCTTGACTACAACAGGACGCTGGGTGCACCAGCCCACATGGGGAGAGGAGGAGAGGGCACACCTGGAGCACTCAGCTGGGGTGACAAGGGAGGCTGTGTCACTCACTGAGCTCTACTGGTCACCTACAACATAGGGCCCCTTTACCAAGACTGAGAGATGTAGCAGCTCTACCTGACACATAAAACCAAACACAGGGAGGCAGCCAAAATGAGGAGACAAAGAAACATTTCCCAAATGAAAGAACAGAGCAAAACTCCAGAAAAAGAACTAAACAAAATTCAGAACAGCAATCTATCAGATGCAGAGTTCAAAACACTAGTTATAAGGATGCTCTTTGAACTTAGGGGAAAAGTAGATGAACTTAGAAGTTCAACAAAGATAAGAAACATAAAAATGGAGCTAGAAAGCATACAAAAGAATCAGTCGTAAATGAAGAATACAGTAAATCCAATGAGGAACACGTTGCAGAGAATCAACACTAGAGTGCATGAAGTAGGGAATTAAATCAGTGAATTGGAAGATAAAGAAGCAGAAAACACCCAATTAGAACAGGATAAAAAAATTAAAAGAATATTCTTCAAGAAAGAGAAGAAAAAAGATAAAAAATATGAGTAACAAAATGGCAATAAATACATATCAATCAATAATTACTTTATTTACTTATTTTATTTTTAATTGATTTTCTCTCTAGAGAGAGAAGAAGGGATGGGAAGGAGAAAGAGAGAAACATTGATTAGTTGTTCCATTACAGTATCATAAAGAATTCAGTACTTGGTACCCTGGCAAGGTAGCTCAATTGGTAAGAGCATTGTTCCCATACACCAAGGTTACAGGTTTGATACCTGGTTAGAGCACATGCAAGAAGCAACCAATAAATGCATAAGTAAGTGGAAAACAAACTGATGTTTCTCTCTTGCTTTTCTGTCAAATCAATACATTTAAATTATTTTAAGAATTCATCACTCTAAAAAGTTCAAAAGTTTTAAAAACAGCTTTATCAGATATAAATCACAATTACTGTACTTAAAGCAAGTGATAAACAGTTTCAGACTGTAGATGATCTGTTTTCAGGCCTTCAGAAATATGAATCCCCTGAAGGAATATCACCTACTCAAAGACATCAGACTGTAGTGATTTATACATCACCAGTCCAAAGCTTTTATATTTTTATTTTAACTTAACAATAATAACATATGCCCATTGTAAAAAGGTAACCAGAGATAAAAAAGAATAAAAGTCATATATGATTGTGCCAATCAGAGATAATGTCTGTAACCACCTTAATATACACAATTCTCTCTAAAAAAATGTATTTACCTAGTTTTTCAACAAAAAGAGATATATGTATAATATTATTTTGCTACTCAATGTTTGTTGAATGGCTGCTTTATGTTAGTCATGAAGTTAGCCTCTAGCAGCATAATTTTGTAACTTTCCCTTTCATTAGAGTATAGAATATTAAAAACATCTTTCCATCTCAATCCATATGCTTCTTCAACCTCATTCACAATAGTTGCACAATACTTCATTTTACAGATTTAATGTAATTAATTTAACTGAGCTCCCATTTTTGGAAAATAAATTATTCCCATTGAACTTGTGCTTATTTTGCTAAATCTTTGCACAAATCCTTGATTATTTTCTTAGGATAATCCCCTACAAGAGGAACCTACCAGCAATCTTGCTAGAAACTTTGGCTCTTCCATCACTTTTCTTCTGGTCACTGGGCTCTGAGCTCCCCTGCAGTGTTGCAGCTCAGAGAAGGTCTGCACATCCTGCATCTCACCTTCAGGCAGGAAGGCCATTCACGGTGAGGCCAGGGGTTTCATCCTTGTCATTGGTGAGTGGTTTCCTTTCAACATATTCAAAAGATATCAATGACCCTAAAAGAGTTTAGTTTTAGTCAGTTTGTCAAATATTTTCAAGTAAAATTTTAATAAATTTTAATCCAGCACTCTTTTCCGATTTGATTGTACATGTTAAACAATGTAGTATATGACATACTGATGTAGTTAGGCCAAATATGGATTTTATTAATTAATTTATTAAAAGATTTCATTTATTTATTTTTAGAGAGGGGGGAAGAGAGGGAGATAGAAACACGAATGTGTGGTTGCTTCTCACATGTCCCCCACTGGGGACCTGTCTGACAACCCAGGCATGTGCTCTAGACTGGAAATTGAACTGGCGACCCTTTGATTCACAGGTCGGCACTCAATCCACTGAGCCACACCAGCCAGGGTTATTTATTTATTTTTAAACCAAACTCTGGCCAGTTTTATTACAGAAAAATTTTGCATGACTTCCTCTTCACCAGTCTGTTCTGGCATGCTTCTAGTGATACCAGAATTGCCTGAGTCAATGATAGCCGGTGTGTACACTCTAGTATTTTCCACACGCTGTGCCCAGTTCAGTCCATTGCCAGAGTTGTGATGGACTCCGGTCCCGGCCAACATGGCGTAGCTCTCTGTTTCAGGTCTCCTCCAGGCTGGACAGTTGTTGGCCAGGGTGACCAGTTTCGCTTTGCCTTCTCCGATCATCTTCAGACTCTCCTGTACCCCAGCACATACTTTCCACTTTTCATAACAAGTGGGAGCCTAGAGCTGATCGACTCCAGAGGCTTTTTTGTCTTCTCTGTGGCCACCATCTTCCTGCCTTCGGTGAGGGATGGCCCCCACCAAAGAGCAGCTGCCAAGATGGTGGGGGAACAAGAAAGGGCCAAATGTGTATGTTAAAATAAATATATTTTATATTGCATACCCACTTTCTTTATCAGCTCTGATTAATATCTTGGATTATAATGTATACTGTATAGACTCAATTTCCATAGCTGGACTATATTCTAAGAGGTCTTTGCCAGTTGCTTATTTGGAACCAGAATGAATTTACACACCAAAAGCAATTATTATGAACTGCTCTCAAGCACCAAATTAGCACAAAAAATCCACTTGCTCTATTGTGTAGCTACAGTATCACTCAGGAACCCTGTAGTCAAGACCTCAACCCTTACCCTAACGATTATGCTGAATTATGGAGATCTATGCCAAAAAGGAAAGGTTCTTCAAACAGGCCGGCTCCCGTCTCCCAATTCCCAGTTCTGATCAGTCCCTGCTGGGGACAGAGGCTCCACTGCTGAACCTTGAGCCAGGAGAGAACAGTCACCCCGTGCTGGGTGTGGAAACCGGTGCCTGACTTCATGGGGGGGAGCTTTACCCTCAGGAGTGCTAGCTTGACCATAACTGTCTCAGGGTCTTTTTAAAAAGATTTTATGTGTTTATTTTTAGAGAGAAGAAGGGAGGGAGAAAGAGAGGTAGAAAAACATCGCTATGTGAGAAAAACATGGACCACTTGCCTCTCATACACTGCCCAACCAGAGACTGGGGTGCAACCCAGGCAGGTGCCCTGCCCAGAATTAAACTGGCAACGTTTTGCTTTCTGGGATGATGCTTAACCAACTGAGCCATACCGGTCAAGGCTGGCTTAGAGTCTTTATAACAGAAAGGTTCCATCTGGGACGGGGCCACCTGGGTTAGCTGTAAGTCAACGAATCATGATGGAAACAGAAACTCTCCTTGAACACACATTGGTCAGCGATAGGCCTAGAATGACCTTTGTCGCAATTACACCTACTCTGAGAATTTCTTCCTGACCCTTCATATCTGGGTCAGATGTCCCACCTGTGGTCTCCTGTAACAAACAGAGCACACTCACCTGTCCCTGCCAGTTTACTCGTCTCCCTCCTTTACCCTGGCTCAGTGGTTCTCAAGCCTGGCTGCACACACAGTTATCTGGAGAGTTCTGAGCAAACCGTGGTGCTCAGGCTCTATCCCTGCCCAAGTAAAGCATAATCTCTGGGATGGAGCTCACACATCACAATGTTTTAAAAGCTCCTCAAGAGGTTCTAATAGTCAACCATGATTTAGAACTACTTCCCTGGTTTAAAGAACACGAGCTCTTTAAAAGCAGGGCACAGGCTTGCTTATTCATCATGGGTATTAAATGAGTTAATAAACCTCCTAGAATAGTGCCTGGCTGGCATACATTCAGCTCTTAATAGTTTAATGGCCATTTCATTATTATTAGTAGTAGTCAGTACAATTCCTGACCAGCAGGCACCTTACCACTCATCTAACTTACATAAATTAAACCATATATGCTGGAGGCAAAGAAGAGAGGCAGCAAGAGAGAAATCCTGTTTTAGAAGCTTGGGTGATACCATGAACCTTCCACTCAGTACTCAATGGCCCCAGAATAAGCCTGAAACAGGCTATCTGGATCTGCTTTTCCTCCCACCCGTCTTAGTCCTACGTGCCTTCCAAAGTGTGAGCATCTTGCTGCAGTATATACAATACAGTATATATTGAACAATGCTGGGGTTAGTGGTGCCAACCCCTTGCGTAGTAGAAAATCCACATAAACTTTTGATTTCCCCAAAACTTAACTACTAATAGAGCCTACTGTTGACCAAAAGATTTATTGACAACATAAACAATTAACACATATTTTGTATTATATGTATTATATACTGTATTCTTATAAAGTAAGCTAGAGAAGCGAAAATGTTAAGAAAATCATATGAGCCCTGGCTGCTGTGGCTCAGTGGACTGACTGCCAGTCAGTGAACTGAAAGGTCTCTGGTTCGATTCCCAGTCAGGGTGCATGCCTGGGTTGTGGGCCAGGTCCCCAGTTGGGGGTGTGGGAGAGGCAACGGATTGGTGTTTCTCTCACGCACCCATGTTTCTCTCTCTTTCTCCCTCCCCTCCCCCTCTCTAAAAATAAATAAATAATAAAATCTTTAAAAAAAGAAAATCATAAGAAAGAAAATACATTTATAATACTATACATATTTATTGAAAAATAATTGTGTATAAGTGGACCAGCCCGCTTCAAACTCATGTTGTTCTAGGGTCGAGTGTACAGGCAGTTAAAGTTTTCGAGAATAATTTTGACTCTGTGAGTCTTTACCAATGTATTTAAAGGATAAATTGAGGTAAAAAATCTAAGGTTCTGTCCCAGGCTCTTTGAGCAGGTCTCTTCAGCCTTCTGGGTCTTATTCTTCCCTCGAGAGTTCTATTCTCTGATTTTGAAATCTGGATGAAGCCTGTCTCACTCCATCTTGTCTGCCTCTATGACCCTGGTAGATCAGGGTGTGTGGGCCTCACTCCTGGCTGCCCTGCCCAGCTGCCCATCAAGGCTCTCGCCCCACCAATACCCCACAAAGCCTCCCCACGCCTGGAGGGGTGCTGAGGAGGTTGTTACATCAGCTCTGAATAGTTCAGCAGCTGCGTGTGTTGAATAAGTGGTCTTGAGAACCATTGCCATTTATACCGTAGTCCAAAGGAAGAACAATGCTATGGAATCATCTTTCTTGAATGCTAGTTCTGGGAATAACGAGAGCTCTAGGAGTCCAGTTCATACTTTGGGATGTTTCTTTAAGAAAAAGAAAAAAAAAAAAAAAGACCATCTGACATTTCACTCAGTCAACCTGGTCTTTGGCCCACTTCTCCCAATCAAGGGAGGTTTCTCAGCCTGGCAGCTCATCAGGAACCACTGAACAGATGCCAATAGCAGTTCCCCTCCCCCATGTTGTAAACAAGGTGTGAAGTGCTAATCAAACACACATGGCAGTCCAGTTAATTTAAAAATACACCAAATCAATGGGAGAAATGAGGTCAATTCCTGTTAGAGATGAAGTAAAAGAATTGCCAACATTCTGTTGTACTTACATTATTTTAAATGAGAGTCTTTGGGTAGGACCAGGGATTATTTTAACCAGTGCAGAGATGTTCTAATGAGATTTGACCTGCATTTAAAAATAGTGAAGTGACAAATCTTTTAAATCCAGATTGTGCATTTGGGATTGTTGTACATTTGTTTTGGTTCCTTTTGGTTTTGTTCTTAACTTTAAAGTCATCGTAGACCGGTTTTGTACTTAGGGAGTTTCCTGAGTGTCAGGTTTGAGTTGAAAGAGATCAGATATACTCAAGAGTTGCCCATTAACTTCATCTAAATCCATTGCCCTTTGACAGAGCGGCAGCCTCTCTTTGGGCCAGGCAGCAGCCTTTAATGTTTGTCTGCACTTAGCCAATACACATTTTGTCAGGGATATTTTACCCCTAAACCTCCCCCTCCTCTATTGTTTTACATCACTCTCTCCTTCTCTCTGACACCTATTCAATGATCCAGCCTGCTGCTTTTATCTGCTCCCTACACAGCCACAACCCTGGTGCTAGCCAGCATCACCTCTCCCGGGGACCACCACTGTAGTTTCCCAACCGGTCCCCTATACCACACTCCCCTGCCAACAGTTCAGTGTTACACAGCAGCCAGAGCAATCTGCTAAGCGCCCTAGTGTAACCATATTATCCCTCTTACATAAAACTTCAATGACTTCCTTTTCTATTTTAATTTTATTTTTCAATTACAGTTAACCTTCAATATTGTTTTATATAGTTTCAGGTATATAGCATTGTGGTTAGATGAAGAGATCCCGCAATAATTCAAGTACCCACCTGGCACTGCACAGAGTCAATTACAGTATTATTGACTATATTCCCTACGCTGAACTTTACATTCCTGTGACTAGTTTGTAACTACCAATTTGTACTTAATAGTCCCTTCACCCAGTCCCTCCAACTGGGGCAACCATCAGTTTGTTCTCTGCATCCATGAGTCTGTTTCTCTTTTGTTTATTTGGTTCTTTATACTCCACATATAAGTGAAATCATATGCTATTTGTCATTGTCTGACTTATTTCACTTAGTATACCACCTTCTAGGTCCATTCATGTTGTTGCAAAGGTAAGATTTCATTCTTTTTCATGGCCAAATAATATTCCATTGTATATATGTACCACTTTAAAAAAAAAAAAGATGGTCAGTCTTTTTATTTTTTTAAGATTTTATTTTTTTTTAATTTTAGAGAGAGGGGAAGGAAGAGAGGGAGAGAAACATCAGTGTATGGTTGCCTCTTGCACACCCCTTATTGGGGGCCTGGCCTGTAACCCAGACATGTGTCCTGACTGGGAATTGAACCAGCAACCATTTGGTTCACAGGCTGGCACTCAATCCACTGAGCCACGCCAGCCAGGGCTGTACCACAACCTTTGATCCACTTGTCTATTGATGGGCACTAGGGCTGCTTCCATTTTTTAGCTACTGTAAATAATGTTATACTTGGGCAAGAGAAGCAACAGAAAAAATAAACAAATGGTACTATATCAAACTAAAAAGTTATTGCATAGCAAAGGAAACCATCAACAAAATGAAAAGAAAGTTTACTGAATGGGAGAACATATTTGTCATTAATACATCTGATGAGGGATTCATATCCAAAATTTATAAAGAACTCATACTACTTAATGCCAAAAAACCCACAAAAATTCAATTAAAAAATGGGTAGAGGACCTGAACAGACACTTCTCCAAAGAGGACATATGGATAGCCAATAGACATATGAAAAGATTCTCAAAATCACTAATCATCAGAGAAATGCAAATTAAAACCACAACAAGATATCATCTCACAACTGTCAGAATGGCTATTATCAATAAGTCAACAAACAAGTGTTGGCAAGGATTTGTAGAAAAGGAAACCCTTGTGCACAATGGGCAGAAGTGCAAATTGGTGCAGCCACTATGGAAAACAGTATGGTGTTTCCTCAGAAAATTAAAAATGGAACTGCCTTAATAACACAGCAATTCCAGTTGCAGGTATGTATCCAAAGAAACCCTGAAACACTGTTTCAAAAAGATACATTCATCCCTATGTTCACTGCAACTTCCGTGACATTCCATTGCTGCTAGGATTGAATTGCAGATCCTCAGCATGGCTGAAGAGCCCTGCTGAGCCAGCTCTGTCTACCTCATGCTCTTCTCACTGTGCTCCAATCACACCAGGCTTTGATTTTTGTTTGTAGTTTCTTCAGGGCTGATAGAAGTTCCTTCCTATCCGTATATTGTGAGGACATGCTGCTCCATCTGCTTGGCATGACAAGCTCCCTGCCTCAGCTCCCAACCAGCTCTCTTTCCTTGTACTATGTCCCCTCCTCAGAGAAGCCTCCCCTTACTCCATTGGCCAGGTTAGGTCTCTTTACACATTCTCATGGCTCCCAAACATGTTATAGGTTAACAATGACCACAATCATAGTTAGATAACGAAAACATTTCAGGTTGGCTTCTCTTCTGAAACAGTAAGTTCCACGAGGGCAGAGACGTTGTCCTGTTCATTGCTGTAACGCCCCACCCAGCAGAATACCTTATACCTAGTGGGTGTTCTATATACTGACTGAATAAAGTAATAGTTTCTCCTATAGATTGGTTTACTCTCTGGTATTTGTTTTAGTCTCCCTTTCCTCCCTTTCATTTGCCTTCTTTATGACATGATTCAGTTTCTCCCTGAAAGGAGAGGCTGCAACAATTCCTTCAGGACTGATCCCTCTCTGGAGGGGTGAGCGGTGAAGGGTAGGAGGTCCCCGTTCCCTTTGATTCTGCCATAGGCAGCCATTTTGAGGTCTTCAGGGACTACTTGTCTTCATATCACACATTCAACCCCCGAGTTTTGTTTTGCCGTTGGTCTCCAGTGAGCCACATAGAAGCAGGTTAATAGGTAATACTTTAAGATACTTTCCAAGTGTCACCTCTGCTCCTACTGGCTCACGGTTACTGCATACCAGCTCAGATGTTGGCATATCACTCAAGTGCCAACATTACATCTCTTCTCATGGGCAATGCAGAATAGCTTAGACTGGATTTTTGCCTTAGCACATATGGAGGTACTACTCTTGCTGACATGAGGCAGTCTATGACTTCACAGTGTTTTTCAGGTCTTTTAGTTGGTCCATTCTTGTTCAATGATCACCCAACCGCCCCCCACCCCAGCCCACCCCCAAATGGGCTCACAGTCTTCGAGTAGCTGCTCTTGATGGCCTCATGAGATGAGATTTCCCATAGTTTTTCTTTGCTTAACATGAATATCCCAAGTTAAGAATCTGCTAAGAGCTTTCCTAATTTCTACCTGTTTTAATAGAATTGTTTCAATTCTATAGTAATTCACTGCCTGGGAAGACGTTTGATTTTACTGTTGGGGAAACCAATTCGATTGCCTTCAAAATCATCCCGCAGTTCCTGTTTTCTACCTGGTGGGTTGTATCAGCATTATGGGAGTATTATGGGAGCAAATCAAAGGTACCCTGAGTTCACTGTTAACATCTGGATATGTGCATGCAGATATCCATATACGTACTTCTCTCTCCACTTGTGTGTCCAGCGCATTCTTGTTAACCCTTTAGTTCAATCATAATTTTCCTATAATTTGACTCTATAGCTTATACTTTAAATACTTTTTGACAGTATTGTCCTTCTCTTTAAAAGACCTTCTAGCATTTCCATTATTCAAATTTCTCACTCAGCACACGGTAGTAAGAGGTCGAGTTCTGCAACCAGACTTCCCAAACTCACTACTCAGAGATGCGTGCTTTATGCCAGTTTTCTTATCTGCAAACCTATGGTAGTACCTACCTCACTGGGTTTTCACCAGGATTAAACGAGTTAATCCATTGAAAGTGCTTGGCATACAGTGTGCTTCGTACATGTTAACTCTTATCACCTGGTTGTCAGTACATATTAACTATTATCATTGGGCGTGTAGCGAACTCCACGAAGGTAAGGGTTTGTGTCTGTTCTGTTCATTATTGTGTTCTCAGGGCCTGGAAGAGTGCCTGGCACATTAAGACAACACTCAAGTGTTTGTTGAATGGGTTAATCCATTGGAGGTTTACAGCCCAGCCCAACTGAAATACTCCCCATTCCCAGTGTTTTCCTGTTTTGTGCCTTCCCCTTCCTCTAATACCACTTCTGTTGGTCTCAGCACCCACTCTAATACAACCTGTATGAGGCTTTTCCTAATCATCCCAGGAGGAAGTCTGCCTGTAGACAATCCTTTCTTGGTACATCACAGGGACTACTCTTCAGCAATTAAGTATTATTTCTTCGATCTTGTAAGCAACTTGAGGGAGTTACGCACTACTGGACAGGGTATTTGTTGAACATGAATTTTTAAAAAAATTAGACAGATTTTGTGACCTATTAAAGCACCGTCATTGTTGTGGCAGTCTTTCTAGGATTACCTCTGTATGGAGAGCAAAGTCCCACCCATGGGGGGCAAAGGGTAGGTAAGAGCCAATAAATACAGTTGAGCCTCAACGAATATGGTTTGTCTAGTACACAAGTTTCCCAGGTAAGGGCTATGTCAACTTCTAATTATTTCACAACCACAGTGTGGAATCTGGACCTAGGTTTGAGGCCCATAGTTAGTAATAATAATGCCTACTACATCTTACAGAATTTGGTATGATCAAACAAGGTAGTAAGTGGAAGTGTTTTAATATTGGATATTAAGATATTGTTATTGAAAGAAACAGGATACTTATATAAAATGGGGAGGGTAAATGACTTGGTGTTCAACACTAATGAGAGCAAGGTAGAGCTTTGCCTGTACCTGTGCAAATACTGAGTACACCTATTCAAGTTTGAAGGACAATTTTGAATTGTTCAACAATATGTTTCTAAACAATACTCAGAAAAATCATGGGCATGTTAATAAAACAATTTTGCCTCTAAAGGATGTTAATAGTTCCCCAGTTACTCTTTTATTTTGTTTTGGTCTTCATAACCAGTATCAGAGATGGTGTACATTATAGTATTTTCACTTTACCCTTAATAGAAGTCTTAGTTTCAAGTCACACAGTAAATGATGACAATGGGATGTCAACCTGATTGGAATAACTTGCTACAACAGGGAAACTGTTGGAGATGTTCAGGCCTCAAGAATTTTGCTTTAATGACTTTGGATGCTGGTGGGGACGTGGTCTACAGTTTCTAGTTCAAATCACTGTTAAATTTCCTAAACAATATTCACAATTTGGCCAAGGCATGCTACTCCATTCCAGATCAACAATGGGCCCTCAAAAGGGAGCTCTGAGCTGGTTAACACACACATGCCTGGTGAGTCATCAGCTGCTTTTCTATTGGACAGTTTATGGGCTCATGCTGTTCTCCTGCAAGTCTCATTGTAGACTTCTGCACAAAATCTTTTGGCCTAGAATGCAGAACTACATTGTTGGTTATGGCTTAGATTGTAAAAGATAGCTAAATCTCAAGTCCACATTCTCCTCTGGCCAGTCTCATTATTTTACGGGGATCAAGAGACTTCCTGGTGCCCAGAGAAAACACCTCAGAAAATACTGTACAGGTGAATTCAAGCTACTCATGATCTGGGTGCTCATGTACGACTTTTTGTCTCTCATAAAACTAAGGTCTTGATTCATGGTCATCCCAGAGATCAGAATCATACAGTTGTGATATTCTGACCCACCATTTAGATCCTGCTGACCTACAGCCAATGAGATGCTTCTCTAGAATCCTGGCTGCAGGTATGTTTAGCTCTTAATCAGTAGTAAGAGGAGCTTAAATACAAGTTGCTACAAGGTTTACTTAAAGAGAAATGATCTTCAGCCGAGTTTTTTACTGCATTCATCACTATGTTGGCTTAGAGTAGCTGCCTTCAACAGTTCTTGGAGGTAGTACTCAACTGAAATGCAACCGGGCTTTTTCCTGAGATTCTGCCATTTCACCCACAGCATTGAGAATATGAATTTGTCTTACAATTGTCTAGACCACGGGTGGCTAGGCTCTGCCTCAGGATGGCTATGAATGTAGCCCAACAAAAAATTGTAAATTTACTTAAAACACTGATATTATTCTGATTGTGTCACAATGTCACATAAAATAAACGCACATATGCTCCTGCTACTTGTACACGTGCATGGCTTCAGTTTCAGCATGTGTGGCTTGCAGTGTGTTACCTTTCCAGCACAGACAGTAGAACTGACACCATCAGACATTACATGTACTCATGGTGACTTAGTGAGGCAGCGATTATCAGTGATATTTCAACCTACCATTGCAATGTCAGGCATTTGATGTTATTTAGAAATCAGGTAAGTATTCTTATTCGATTTTATTAAAGGTACTTTCACACCTCAGCAGCACCTTATACATTGCTCACTACACTTTACAACTGGCCCTCCACCTCACACTGCATCAGTAGCCACGAGGGCTGTGGAAAGGCCCAAACCTTGCTATTTTCCTGTCAATTAATTTTCATAATAAAAGTAAATGAAGGCCCTTACCTATTATTTTTTAAAAGATTGTATTTATTCTTAGAGGGGAAGGGAGAGAGGGAGAGAAACACTGATTGGTTGCTTCTTGCACACCCCCAACTGGGGACCTGGCTCACAACCCAGGCATGTGCTCTGACAAGGAAATGAACTGGCGATCTTTCCTTTCACTGGCTGGCAATCAATCCATTGAGCCGAAGCCAGCGTCCTTATCTATTATTATTATTTTTTTAAAATACTTTTTTTTAAGATTGTATTTATTTATTTTTAGAGAGAAGGGAAAGGAGGGGGAAAGAGAAGGAAACATCAATGTGTGGTTGTCTCTCATGTGTCCCCCACTAGGGACCAGGCCCACAACCCAGACATGTGCCCTGAGAATCAAACCTGCGACCCTTTGCTTCACAGGCCTGTGCTCAGTCCACTGAGCCACACCAGCCAGGGCTTATTATTATTTTTTTAATCCCAGCATGGCTTCTCAAAAGAAAAAAGAACCCCCCCCCAAAAGAAAAAATACAGATGAAAAAAGATTGTTCAATGAAAGGTGGACAGATGACTACTTTTTTGTCGAGGCAAATAGTAAGGCACTCTGCTTAACTTGCAGGGAATTTGTGCAAGTTTCCAAAGACTGTGATTTGAAAAGATATTATACATGCTGCCAAATTCAATGCATATGAAGGATTATGTTGTAAAGACAAAACAGCAGAACTGAAAAAAGTCTGTTTTCTCAACAAAAATTTTTTCAAAAAGTTACAACTTGGGCAGATTTCATTGTAAAAGCTAGTTATGTGGTAGCATACTTAATAGCAAAAAAATCAAAACCTGTTACTGATGGTGAGTTTATTAAGCAATGCATAGAAAGTGTGGTAGTTATAATTTGCCCTGGAACAAAAGGGGTATTTCTAAAATCAGTTTGTTTCACCAGAGTATAGCCAGAATTGAAGAAATTAGAAAATCTATTAAAAGAAGTTTGGAGAGTAAAGTTGCTCATTTTAAATTTTATGCTTTGGTGACAGGTGACGGCACTGATGCTACAGATGCGGCTTAACTTGCCATTTTTATTAGATGCATTGATGACGCATACGTCACTGAAGAAATGACTTCTTTAGTGCCATTAAAAGACTTAACTAACTCAAGAGATTTATACAAAGCAGTAAAAAATATATTCAAATGATTTTCCTTGCTCATTGTCAGTGTATCTGGTACAACTACTGATTGTGTGATGGTGGGTAAAAGAGAGGGACTTGTAAAATAGAAGGCAATGCAATTGCTGCCCAAAACTCCTGTTTTGCATAGTACATCAGAAAATTTATGCACAAAAGCTTTAAAAATGGATGATGTCGTGCAAATCACCATCAAGACTGTATTTCGTAAGAGCCAAGGGATTGAATCATTGTCAATTCCAGGAATTCCTTAAAAGTACTGAAGCTGACTATGGCGACACCATTTACTTTTTGGAAGACGGCTAAGTCAAGGCCAAATATCAAAAAGATTATATGATTTGTGATGTTATCGTTGTTTATGGTATCAAAAAACAAATTTGTGCTGGAACATAAACGATGAAAACTGGCTTACAGATTTAGCATTTTTAGTAGATTTAACTGCCCATTTAAATGAGTTAAACATCCATCTTCAAGGTGAAAACTGACTTACCAATACCATGTTTCAAACCATAACAGCGTTCCAAGTGAAACTGAAATTATGGCAAACTCAAATTAAGGCAAACAATTTTATGCATTTCGACACGTTGGCTAAACATAGTCCTGTGAACAGTGAAAAATATGCAACCTTACTTTTCCCATTTGGTACAAGAATTTGAAAACAGATTTCAAGATTTCCAGGAAAATAATACTTTGCTATATTTGCCACTCAGTTTTCAGCCGACATAAATGTTACCTGACAATTTTCAAATGGAATGCATAGAGCTGCAATTGGACATTCTACTTAAAGAAAAATATGATCATGTCTCTTTACTGGACTTTTATAAGTCCTGTCTTCCCAGAGACAAATATCTCTTGCTTCACAATCACACCTTCATGTCATCACTATTTGGCAGCACCTATATTTGCGAGAAACTATTTTCAAGAATGAAACACATTAAGAGTAAAATTAGAACCAAAGTATTTAACGAGCATCTTGAAGACTTACTGAGAATTGCAACTACCTCTATCACACCAGATACTGATGCACTAGTTTCTCAAATGTCAAACATCCAACTGGTTTTATGTTGCCCTTACTTTTATAATAAAAAAATTTAAAAAAATCAATGACAATCAAAAACTAAGCAATGGTTTTATTACTTAGATCTGTACATTTTCTATATTAGTGATCACAAACTTGGGACCTGCTTGACGATTTTAGAAGATTATCAAAAGGGCTGCTGCATAATTTGTGTTATTATGTGAAGAGTTTTTTGCTTATTGGTGGTGGTGGATATCAAGAAAATTATGCATGAACCTTAATTTTTTTTTGGCTCATCAGTTTTCATTAGTGTTTGTGTATTTATTTAATGTGTGGCCCAAGACAACTCTTCTTCTAGTGTGGCCCAGAGACGCCAAAAGGTTGGATACTCCTGACCTAGACAGAGCAGAGCATCATTTTAATCTTGTGTAAATCCACTGTAACACAATCACTTGATTTGTAATTGAACAAATGGCCTTAAAAGGACCCGAGATGTTTCATAATATCCCATGAAGAAAATTAAACCCAGATGTTTAATTGATAGATATAAATTCTGTGAAGGTCATGGGTATGATGATTTCATAATAAAATATACTTGGGACAACACAGGAAGATATAAAGATACATAAAGGTGTATCATAACCCTAAAAAATAAGTTGGCAGTCTTAAATATACTAAGGGTATCCTCCTGGTTTCAATCTTACTTTTTTGGTGGTTTCTTAGAAAGGTTCTTTTTACTAAGAATCTAGCTCTGTCCAGTCACTTAGTTTTATAAACCATGTCAATTTTATAAATTGCACTCTAGTTTTTAATAGCTTTACATTAAAAAAGAAATATCCAAGCATCAGATTAGCTGTTTAGGAATTTTACAGTAGAATCTCTGCTCAGTTACCTCCAAATACTGCTTTGAGCAGCACAGATACCAGTCAATGTCACAGGATTCTCATCTGATTTCTAATTCAGTAATAAAATTTTAACCAGAAGACTTTATCAAACTTCTCACGATTATTAGAATACAGCGACCAACTGCCAACAATTTAAAGTGGGAAAGGGAATATATGGTATATACCCTGCCAAAAACATGTTTGACTCCAGCAGCACATGAATTTACTCATAACTGCTAAATAAAGTCAGATTTTCAATATAACTGAATATAAACCTAATATAATTACAGTTGCCAGGACCAGGGAGGTCTGGCTGTCATTAAAGAGGTAAGGCAGTGTGATGGGGTCCTTGGGCTGGCCCTTCTTCTGCAACCTCATCTGCTGACAAGATGGAAAGCAGGAGGTATTAAACATGACTCACCGGTCTAACTGACCTTGCTGGCAGTTACCATCTAGGTTTCCTTTTATTATTAGTTATTACTCTTTCTCTCTCTAGAAAAAACATTTGTCTGCTTAGACCAGCTGGGCGATTCATTTACTGAACTGTTTTACTTTAGTTTTGGGTCTGCCTTTCTAAGAAAAACATTATGTAAATTATTCAATATCAGGCTCTAAGAAAGACTATTATACTTCTCAAATATTTAGAATGTCCCTCCTTGTTCTCACTAGACTCTCTTCTTCTCAAATACAAATTAATACACAGGAGTGGGCAAAATATTAAGTTTGCCCACCTCTGTATTCTTTTGAGTATTATGTTGACTCAAGTTCAGTCAGTTACCTAAAGTTTGTACAATTCTGGTTCACAGGATCCGGAATGAAGATAACTGGGCTTTAAGCCATCCAACATAAGGTGCACTGCCTACAGACAGATGATAGTTTGGAACTAAGATATATAACCACTACATTCTGCACAAGACGAGGAAGACAATACACTTCAGGCTCTACAATATAAGTGTTCTTCTATTGAGAAGAAATTATACATATAGTTTTCAGATTTGCTTTGCCAAAACTTATGTCAATAATTAAAGGTATTATATACACACAGAAATAACTTTCAAAGACAATCAAATCTACTTCTTAATCAAAGTTCAGAACCTACCACTTAAATTTGTGAGTGTTTTTATTTATAAAGAAAACTAATGATTTTTACCAATGTAAGTGTTATATTTTGGATACCAAGAGACAATATTTGGGAGAAATAAAACCAAAGGCTATTTTGAAAAAACATATCAAATTCTTCCATTTCTTCTGTGCTGTTACATGTAGTAAGTCATTTAAGAACGGAGACAACTGTGCGTACACTGTCATTGATGGGGATGGTCTACCTGATAAGTATAGGCCATGGACTTCAAGGAACTGTATCTGTACTTCAAAAGTTCCAAATGCCAACCTAACCTTCGTGCACCAGTTACTACTATAATCGCCTTTTACTTTCTTTTATCACTAGAACTTGTTATATCAGAAGTCCACTGAAAAGCCAAAAAGTTTTAAATGTATTAATCGTTAAAAACAACAAAGAAGAGTTTAAAGAATATATTTGAACCACATAAACAAACAAAAAGGTATTACATAAGAAAAAATAATGTAACAATTTATGTAAGTACCTAACATGATGAGCATGCTCTTACATCTAAAACAAAAAAGGGTAACATTGGATGGATATATATATATATATATATATATATATATATATATATATATTTGACAAGTGTGCATTAAAGAATTCTCTAATATAAAACATTTAAAATGTGGAGAATATTTTTTCAAAATACAGAAAACAATTGTTAGGATAGGCACACCCCAATTCTTATAAAAACATGCTGGCAGAAGGTAAAACTCATCTGAGCACTCACCTCTCAGATGTGCAAAGGCTATGAAGCTGTTAGTCACTGGATATCGGCTCCACTTTGCACAGTTTGAGTTTCAACACTGACTGGTATGAATTATGAATCACACAATTAATTTCTGTTATTTTCAGTGTTTCTGCCAAGGTTCCATATAGGAGGCATCAACATTATTTGTTTACAAAAGTTACTCCCTTTGCTCTTTTTTTTAAAAAAGGCACTATATTTAGAAAATAGTTATTATAGCAAATAGTGCTTTGGAAAATCTGGAACTCTAAAGCAACGTGCTCCATGAACTGTAAGTAGATCTTAGAAACCCTAATTGAAAAGAACACAAATGTAAAAAGCTGATAAACTGAAAGATTATAAAAATTGGTTTATTGTAAAAGCAATTCAAGAATACCCAGTTAAAATCTTAACCCAATGCTACCCAAAACAACCAAGAAGCAGTTAAACACGTTTACATTAGGAACAAGGACATCAAACAAGACCACACTGAGGCTGTGATTAAACTCAGAAAGAGAAAGGACTCTTAGGTCTCCCTCAGGTCAGCACAGAGGGTGTACGAACCAAGCACTGCCTATGTCAGCTACCACAGTGCTGCTACATCATTGAGGTATAACTGGGCAAATTAAAGTTGCGGGGAAATGAAGAACTCCATATTCTTACTTTGTGGGTATACTTTGAAATTTTAGGAACAACTGCCTTTACTGACAGCAAGGTAAGTTTTCACTGAAGAAAAAAGTTATAAAGTTCTCTATCAAAGTCCCACTAAAGTCTTCACAACCCCCCCTGCCCTCCCTCTCCCTTATCTAGAGCTACTCTGCTGATATGTAAGATACAATCTTGATTTTCAGCTTACTGGCAAATTAC
This sequence comes from Anoura caudifer, assembly GCA_004027475.1. Lineage (NCBI taxonomy): Eukaryota > Metazoa > Chordata > Mammalia > Chiroptera > Phyllostomidae > Anoura > Anoura caudifer. The sequence goes on from PVKU01003213.1 coordinate 69,550, forward strand.
AGGCACTCCTCTCTTTGATCTTCTGCACAGTTAAAATCCAACATGCACTCGCTTTTCTGCCTTTTGGCTAAGATCAAGTGTAAAAAAACCCAACATGCTACATCATCCATGTATTCAATTATACATTCTAGATAGAATTTCATTATTGCTCTAAAAAAAGAAAAAAAAATCAATGCATCTGCACAGTGGCCATTTTCCCTCAGACTTGATTCAAGATTTAATCTTTCTGCTGTTTTCCTTATAAAAACCTTAGAGTCAATTATTATGAGTGATTGACCTATGAATCATTATATACAACACAGTGATCGCTTTTTTTTGAGCACTGAAAATACTATAAAAACTTATTTACTTCCAACTTTTTTTGCACTCCTCTAAATTGAAGGGTCAAAATACTTAGATTTTGTAATTAGAAAAAAAAAATCTATCTTTCCAAGCTGAGGCATTTCATAGCAGTTTTAGCCAGGAAAAGAGATTTTATGCCTGTTATAAACCCTTGAAAATAAGGGCTTACTCTAGAAACACTGACAGACCCTTAATCACAAAGGTACTAGCTGGTGCCACTGTAATTCACAACCAACTATTGCTTCATAGCTTATACTGAAGAGTTGACTCGTGCTCATTTTTTTTCCTTTAAAAAATACTCTTTGGAAACCTTTATGAGTCCTGTAGACACATACTCTAGTTATATCTCTTACCGTAAAAATAAAAGTATAATCATGATTATCTATATTTCTTTGCTAAATTCAACTACCAATATACATTTATTAATCTGATCACTTTACCAGCTAATGCATGACCTTACAGTATTATACTGTCCAGGGTCAATTCTCATTATACAGAAGTAGGAGCAAGTCTTATAAGTAAGAACAGTCTAATAGGCAATATTTCAATGTAGTCTTGAATGTGTTTATTACAAATGATGACTAAAATACTAGACTTTACTTCCAAAACTAAGGTGAAGATAAAACTTCCAAAGCTAAAGGAAGGTGAATGACCACATAAAGCTTACTTCTGTCATGTACATCATAAACCTACTCAGTGACTTAAAATTAGTCCAAGGGAGTAACAAGGGGAAAATAAAGCCATTTCTTGGTTGCTTCTTTCAAATTCATCAGATAATATTCCTTGTGTGCCCTGAAGGCATACACTACTCCTTTAGGCACTGTCTGTAACAACTGCTCTTTCTAGAACACTAAACTACCTCCAACATCTGCAGACTGCCCCAACCAGATTTAAACTACCTGTGAAATATAAACTATTTGTCATGTATTCTAAATGCATACATTCAAAGCTACCATTTTAAAATAAACTGGAAAATAGGGAATCCTAAAAAAATACATTCTGCTATCACACTATCACATAAACTTATAAGTGTGTGGGGGTATATATAGAGAGAGAGCAGATAATCAAGATTTAAATAAGAAGGTAAAAAAATCAGGAAATGAAGATTTTTACCAAAGAAACTACAATAATTGTCCCAGCTACAACAATAAACAGATTCGCTAATATGGTAATTTGCCTTGGTTCCAGAAAAAAGAACAACATGACAACAACAACAACAAAAAAAAAACACAAAAAAACCCAACCAAGCAAAACAATTCCACAATAAAACCCCAAAACCTATACTAGAGTATGTGGCAATAATTAATATATTTCTATGGAAATTGTCTCATGCCTTATAAGCTCCTAAAATAAAATCAAGGTCACTATGTGACTAATGATATAGCACTAGGAGGGGGGAAAAAAAAACAAACACTGAAAATAAAACAGTCTTCAGCCTTGGTTTCAGCTAGCTCTCCAGATCAGCATTAAGTACTCAGTATCAGACACAACATTTTTGGCTTGTCAGACCAGTAAGTCATGTTTTTCACTGGCCAAAGGCAGCTTAAGAAATAATTGCTTAAACAAACTAAATGCTGTGACATGAAGCATTTGACTTCCAAATCTACTTGTTAAAATGACTGGTGAACATCTAACTGGGCAAAAGGAATGGCATCCATCATCCAAACAGGCTCACTTCCCCCAGCCCCCAAAACAAACAGTAGTTATAACAGCAAAAGAAACAAAAAGTTTTTTTTGATTCTTTAGGGCCAACTATGAAAGAGGTCAGCAATATATTAACAGCAGCAATGGACAAGGAAGAGCAAAATAGTGGATGAAAGAATCTTGCTGGACGTTTGTTCATCTTTTTCTGTATCAGCCAGAAGATCGCAACTGGCTTATTTTAAGAATTTCTGGTATGTGTGTCTTAACTCCTTAGATCCTTCACAGATTTAGAATTCAGTCTACCTGAGGGCTCTATAACCATGTAAGAAAGCTTTCTTTATCTAGCTTGGTGGCAGCCAAAACAGACTCCATGTCATTGAGGATGTCAGAACTCAAAGCTTCCTGAAGACTTGGCATCAGCTCCTCTCCTTCTATGTTCATTCCGTCTCCCTCCAGTGTTCCAAGGTCCACATTTGTCCCAGGAATGGCTTCAAGGTAGTCTGGAAAACGATTCTGCTGTGAGGGTAGAGTGCTTTGGTTGATAGTATCACCTAGTTGGAACAGGGGTGGGGGGGTGGGAGGGGAGAGAATGAATAAGGTCCTTTTTGAAAAGCTAACATGAGAATTGTATCACATGAGAACATACAGAAATGTATAGAGAAAAGCACTCTTGACTGACCTGAAATGATGCCCAGTTTATTTTAGACCAAACAATCCACAAGTAACAATGCCAAGATTACTTCTGCTTCAACCTATGTCCATATATTTAACCAAGAACTTGATTGCTTATTACTATGTAGTGAGCACTAAAGGGGGAGGGGGATCATAAAAAATGTAAAAACCCCTTGCAAAATTATATACAGCAAGAGAAGGAACAAGCACACTACACAAGAGCATTGCTGCTTGATTCTCCCCCAAATATGCACCAACAAAATAAGAGAAAATATGAAAATGAATGATATAGCCCCATCTTTCCCTTAAGTACACTTTGGAAAACTAAAATAAAGGACTGGATGAAAACTCTATTCCACTCTTAGAGATTACAAAACAAGCCTCCCAGAAGTCTTTAAATAAATAAATCTTCCTAGCTTTGCTTAGAAGTTTTCCAAATTTACCTGGCCACAAAATCTTTTCTTTTTTTTTGGGGGGGGGGGGTGTGGGGGGTGTGGCACATGACAACATTAATGTTTCTTAGAGTTTCAATGAACATGCTTTCTTAAAAACAAATATAAACCATTAAGTGCTGTAGGGGTTTGGAGAGAAGACAAATGGGGGACAGGGATAACGGAATGTGTTTGAGATGGGCTGAAGTGACTCCTAAGGACGATTTAAGATTTAAATAAGAGAGACAAAGGGGGGGACACTAGGAAGTACCAAAGCCAAGAGCTTGGATGAGCACTGGCACAAAAGACTCGCCAAACACTTTCAGAAGTTGTCAGCTGAAGAACCAGCTAGCTGGAAAACTGTTTCACTTCCCTGCCAGTTCATGCCCTTGGAGAGCTGCCAAGTCTGGGGCCATCAGTGGTTGCCAGGTAAGCCATAGGAGGAATGATTCCTCAATGACCCCTGTGAGGAAGGTATTTCTCAGCTCCTGCAAGACCCCTGTAACTATTCTAACGAGAGTAGGTGAGCCCCATGACCAAGTCTTTCCTGAGCGTCATAACACCTAGGTTGGACCAAAAACCCTCAGAGAAAAGAGGAAGGCAGACATTGAATTACACATAGAAATCTTTCTTCAAAATTAAGGATATAAAACTATTATTCATAGAGAATTCTAATAGGGTCCTCAATTGTCCTGCCAACTAACTCAGTATTTTAAATGCCAAAGGAAGTCATGTCTCCAGTTTTGTTCAGAGCTAAGATTCCATGACATTTAGAAACTGAGAAAGGACTCAAGTTACAAACTGCCATATAAAACAAAGAAGGCACAATTTGAGTTGAAGTTTACAGGATTTGAGTGGCTTTCTTCTGAATAGCCTTTGCTCACAGTAGTTTATTAGACCTGGAGATAAAATGACGGTGTCTGCCCAAAAGTCAGATTCCTCAGAGGAAGGAAGAATACCAACCTGTATCCATCTCATCAACACTGTTCAGGAAGTCATCTGGAGTTCTAGGGACACTGTAGCTGCTCATGCTCAGTCCACTGTCTGTACTCTCATCTCGAGAGTGATAGGTGCCACTATAAGAGAGACCAATACGAAAATTTTAAGAATGATTTCAAGGTAAAAATAAATACCTGCTGAGTATGAACATGATTCTCAAAGAGGATCAGGAAAATTCCTGCCCTGCAACATCTGAAACAAGCACTCCTTCAGGGCCTACTCACAGGCAGCCCTTAGTCTACACAGTGAAACAGACAAGGTGATCCTAATGGAAGCTGGCAGTTCTAAGGGACCAAGATTGCTGTGAAATTTGTGGGCCTGGTGGCTATAGGGAATGAAAAAGATACACCCAGTTTTCCTGGCTGACAGAAAATTCTCTGTATAGGTGTTTTCTCTGTAATGTCACTTTGAATCTAGGGATCCCCATAGCTCACTTGTTTCAAGGTCTCAATTCACCAAGTGGTGGTAACACAGATGGAGGTCAAAACGCAAACTCTTGGTAGGCGGTGAGACAGGTCTGCACTAGACTCACATTAAATTCCTAGCTCTTATGCAGCAAGTTTAAGCCAAGAGAAAAAAAATCAATGAAAAATAAAGAACCAGAATGTCTTTTTGGACTAGGCCGGAACAGATAAGCCACTGCCGATAAGATAAGAACTCCCATAGCCTGATCTTCTTGCTTCTGTTTAGGAGGAAAAAAACCCCAAATACCTCAGCATAAGATAGGAGCACTTAGAGTCCCAAATGAAGAAAAGATTAATTGAAAAGCAAACAAAAACAACAAAAAAATAAAAATAAAAGGCACAAACCTTGAGAAAAACAGAAAAACAGGCCAAAACAGATTTTTACTTTAGGCTAAATGAAGTTTCCCAGATTTACATACAAGTATGGTAAATATCCTCAAGACATTACTTTCATAAATAGAACACTTTCCTGGGCTAGTAGCATTGCAGACAGTAGCTGGCACTGACTGTAAAATTTGGTGTTCTACTAATTCTAGAAAATTTTATGGCATGCAAAGTAAAGGCAATTGTTGTTTAAGGGTCTGTGACCATGATGTGAACTTTCACTTATCTCACAGCTTCGACACTTAAGTAGCTATTTAGCTTACACGAAAGTTAAAAAACAAAAGTTTTATAAAGCAGCTTTAATAGTTACTTTAGGTTTAAAGCTTGTTTCTGCCAAACTTCTTCCCTAAATTACTAATGCTGCGCTTGCTTTGTCCCCCACCCACCCTCACTCTGTGTATTGCAACCACTAGTTTAATGATTCTACCAGACTGTTTCAGAGTAGCTGGACCTACAGTTGTGTGGAGTTCTTTCCAAGCCACACAAGCATCACATGAGCATTCCTAAGAACAGAGTTTACAGAGCCATTTCCCCTACAAGGACCCCTTCCCTGCAGAATCCCACTGCCTGCAGCCCCCACTCATCCAATAAACATTCACTAGGATCTGCTACTATAATATATGACAGGCATTAGAACAGACTCAGAGGATGCAAGGGTTAACAACAACAAAACCACCTACAATGGATGCTTTTTGAGAGGCTCAGAACTTTGGAGGCTGGGGAAGATGAACAAAAATATTCAATACGTTAATGAATCACATAAAGAGTGATGTGCTTCTATAACAAAGAGGAGGGAGCTTAAAAATGACAGTAGGAAGGTTTTGTGAAGGGGGACATTAGAGGTGGCCTTGAAGGCTCTCAGGATAAAAGGGAGATAAGGGGATGTTAACCAGTAAGAGTCAACTCCATGGCAAGGTAGGGAAACAAGTGTTTATCGCTTAAGGGATCTGTATGAATCAAATAACAGGCAATGGGGAAACCACCAAAAGTTTTTGAAAAAATAAATGTTATAATCAGATGTGTTTTAGAAACTACAGAAAGTGAACATGGCATTCTGCTCTTACACTAATAACACTGATTTTGTTTACCAGAAATTACAATTTCAAATTGCAGCCCAGCTTTGATCAAAGGTTTTAAGAAAGAATCTTCAGAAGTGACTATCAGAAGGATATGAATTCTATCCTTTTCTAAATAGCCTAATTTTATCCCTGGATTAATATAGGCCTTAAATAGATGGGCACTAAATTGGGTACTAAAATGGGTATTATATTGGTCTAAAATTCTCCTTGTGGAGAAAAAAAAAGTTCTGTGGCTATCACCTTTCCTAATTAACCTCAGTTTAAGTTCAGAACTACAATCTTGTATAAATACACTCAATTTTTGGCAGAACTTTAAACTGCATGTGTCAGAAGAGTAAATTTTGTTTTTCTTAAGATCATGAAGTTTTCAGCTCAATTAGTGAGAACTAAATGGGCAGCACAACAGCTTGCCTAAACCAATGTACCTTTAAATACTTTTAAAACTTCGTTGTTTAACTTCAAAAATTTATATGGAACCATAAACGATCCTGAAGAAGCTGCTGCAATTTTGAGAAAGAAGAGCAAAGTAGGAGGGCACAATGCCTGATACCAAATTGTATTACAAGTCCACTGTAATCAAAACAGCCTGGTACTGGCATAAAAACAGGCACATAGACCAATGGAACAGAAGAGACAGCCCAGAAATAAACCCAAGTCTCTACGATCAATTAATATTTGACAAAGGGGGAAGCAACATAAAATGGAGTACAAATAACCTCTTCAACAAATGATGTTGGGAAAACTGGACAGCTACATGCAAAAAAATGAAACTCGAGCATCAACTTACACCATACACAAAAATAAATTCAACGTGGATAAAAGATTTAAATATAAGCCGTGACATCATTAAAGACCTAAAGGAGAACATAGGCAGGAAAATCTCAAGATATTTCATGCAGCAGCATTTTCACTGGTATGTCCCCTAGAGCAAGGGACATAAAGGAAAGAATAGACAAATGGTATCTCATCAAAATAAAAAGCTTCTTCATGGCTAAAGAAAACCAGTATTAAAATAAAAAGAGAACCAAACATATGGGAAAACATATCTGCCAGCTGTACCTCAGACAAGGGTTTAATCTCCAAAATATATAAAGAACTCACGCAGCTCCACTCTAAGAAGATAAGCAACCCAATTAAAAAATGGGCAAAGGACTTGAGGACACTTCTCCAAGGAGGAGATCCAGAGGGCCCACAGACATATGAAAGGATGCTCAACATCATTAGCCATCAGAAAAATACAAAATAAAACCACAATGAGGTACCACCTCACACCGGTCAGAATGGCCATCATAAACAAAGCAACAAACAACAAGTGTTGGAGAGGTTGTGGAGAAAAGGGGACCCTAGTACACTGTTGGTGGGATTACAGACTGGTACAACCTCTATGGAAAACAGTAGGGAATTTTTCTCAGAAAACTAAAAATGGATCTGCCTTTTGACCCAGCAATTCCACTGCTAGGATTATATCCTAAGAACCCTGAAACACCAATCCAAAAGAACCTATGCACCCCAATGTTCAAAGCAGCACAATTTACAATAGCCAAGTGCTGGAAGCAACCTAGGTGCCCGCCAGTAAATGAATGGATCAAAAAATTATGTTATATTTACACAATGGAATTCTATGCAGCAGAAAGAAAGAAGGAGCTCCTATCCACTGCAACAGCAAGGATGGAACTGGGAAGCATTATGCTAAGAGAAATAAGCCAGGTGGTGAAAGACAAATACCATATGATCTCACCTTTAACAGGACCCTAATCAACAAAACAAACAAACAAGCAAAATATAACCAAAGACACTGAAATAGAGAACAGGCTGACAGTGACCAGAGGGGAGAGAGAAGAGGGGAGGGAATCTCAGGGGAAAAGGGGAAGGGTTTGCAGGAACAAGTATAAAGGACACATGGACAAAAACAAGGTGGGGGTGGAAGCGGGAGGGAGGTGGGAAGGGCTGGGGGGCTGGGCTGGGATGGGAGTAAATGGCAGAAAACTATACTTGAACAACAATTAAAATAAAAAAAATTCTGCATTGTTTAAAACTGGTTAAAATACACACATACACCCACCCACCCACCCACCGAGAAAGTATTTGTTCCTTATTTTTAAAAACTGAAACTCCAAAATATTTTATAACCTAGAAAAATTAACTATAGTCCAATCTTAATTATAAATGGCTTTCTAGGCAAAGAACATGACTTGCTTCAGTGGGAACTTACTAAAATGCAGCTTTCAATGTTTCAAATGTTGCCTTTAATATTAATGTATTTCTTGAAAAAGCACAACTTTACATTTTATCTCCTTGAACTTATAGCGTTACAATGCTGCTGTACTGGAAAGCTCAGACTGAACACTTATGTGGAAAATTCCTCCCAATCATCCCTACAGTGCGGCACTAAGTTGGTTTAAGATGCAGTTCATTTGCTTTCATAGAAAGGCACTTACATGCTCCTTCACAATTCTGTAATTTTATGTAATTGTTAGTCTACAGTACAGGCAGAAGCAAACACGTGACTTTGAATTAAGGATCCTCTCTACAAGTCTGAACAGCTCACTTCCTCTCACAGAAGCTGGCTTTTAATTCTCATTTTATTGTACTTGCTGCCATTTATGGAAAGATTCCTTTACAGCTCTGATTTTTGGCCCACATAGATGTTCAAACAGCTTATTACAAGTACTAAGGAGAACAATCTCAAAGCTACGATCTTTTTTTTAGATAACTGGCTAGTAGCAACTCTCACCAACCTGTTCAAGAAGGGATCTGAGCTATTGGTTGTCATTGTTCTCAACTCCTGAGACATCCCAGGAGACGACACTGGATTTTGAGTCCCACCGTCCTGCTCCAGTGTTGGTAACTGGCTCCGGAGAGCTAATTCCTAGAAAAAACAAACACAGACAGAATCAGTCTACTGATTAACAAATTTATTGTTAGGTTTAAAGAAATAAAATGCACATTAGGGTAACCATGTACATATAAAGTTGAAGTATTAACATCTACTTAAAAGTAAGTTCTCAGTTAGAAAGATCAAGTTCTCTCCCCTTCAAGTGACTGAAAATTAAGTCATATAAATTAAAAGTTTATCAAGTCTTATTAACCCCAAAACATACATACTTTATTACCTAATTTCATTTTGTTATTTTCCTTACTTTGGCACACACTCCCAAACCTTCCCATTGGGGTAGGATGGCAAATCTGGTCTTTTAAGACAATTCTTCTTAAAGCTTATTTTTACTCACCAACCCTCAATATAGTTTTGTGTATTTGGCACCAATAGTAAAAAATAAAGTGAGAAAACATTAGACAATTTACTGTAAGACACCAATCCCCCTCTCAGTCCCCCACCCCCTGCATTGTTTTATATTTTGCTATCAAGTGTCTCATTTTGACTTCAGGTTTTTTCTATCTTGGGCACCAAACAATTTTTCAGCAGGATTCTTACTTAGAAACCTGAGCAAAAGCTGTAGGCTGATGGTTCCAGACGGCCTGCCTTAACAGAGCCCCAAACACCCCAGGCTTCAGCCTTGTATTTGACCCAGACCCAGAGGCTAGTTTACCTCGCTCTGGCCAACCCCTTAACACCTTCATTCCTACTCTGTTCTTTTTCTCACTTTTTTGTAGGTTCATTGTTTCCCTTCCTAAGAATTTCCCCTGTGCCTTCTAAGCTCTTATAAATATCATCTCTGCTGCAGCATTAGTTTTCTCCCCCTTTAACTTTTTTTGGTCTGACTTGAAATATGGCTTTTTATCACAAGAACACTGCAGCCCTCTTTGAAGCACACAGTCACCACCTCCGGTCCCCTCACTCCCACAGTCATTGCTGGGCCAGAGTCAGTGGAGACAGTCTGAGCTCTGCTCCACCACTTCTAAACCATGAAGTCTTCCTCATGCAAAAACCACTTTTTAAAATCCAGGTTTACGCCTTCTGGATTCAGCATCCTGCAGAATGGGGTTTCTTAACCAGAGGATCATGACAGAATGAAGAGGGCCCATGAACTTGGATGGAGGAAAGAAAACCACACCTTTATTTTCACTAACTTCTAACCGAAATTTAGCATTTTATTTAATTACAATTGTAGGCAACAGATAGTAGTAGTATTTAGTATATGACTAAATTTTCATTAGTAGACAGCATTCCATATTACATTGTGGTTGTGTCAAATATCTTAAAATGCCATTTACACTCATTACTATTTCAGTGTTCTAGTGGTTATAAGACATAATGCTGTGTTGTATTACTTACATGTTAGGCAGGTGATTCACTCACTCAACATGAGAGCTCCTTGACCTTTTGGATTTCAGTGACCTTCATCTACACCCACCTAAATCATCCACTTGCACAGCTAAGACCTTGCTGTTTAAAACTAAAATGACCTCTAAAATCTTGTCACCCCCTGGAACTGGCTTAGAAATTTCTCCTCCAGATATCTTACATGCACTCATCCTGATTTCTGGGACCGTAATTTTTCTTTCCACCCAGTTCCTGCATGATGTGACTCTCACTTACTAAACTTACACTCTCAGGACTCCACTTTGTTCTCTCTCCTACCATTCTAGTCTATTGCCTTCCTTTTGTTTGTTTGTTTTTTTTTAATTGAGATATAATTGATATATAACATTATATTAGTTTCAGGTGTACAACATAATGATTCAGTACTTGCTTACACTGTGAACTGATCACCATACTAAGTCTGGTTACCAGTCATCCCCTACATAGTTACAAATATTTTCTTTTTCTTGTGATGAGGACTTTTAAGATTTACTCTTAGCAAGTTTCAGATATGTAACACAGTATTAACTAGTCACCGAGCTGTACATTATATCCCCATGACTTATTTTTAACTGGAGTTTTGTACCCTTTGACTCCTTTCACACACTTAATTCATACTTCATGCCCTCCCCTCTAGCAACCACCAATCTGTTCCCTGTATCTATAGGCTTGTTTGTTTAAGAGTCCACTTATCAGTGAGATAAACAGTATTTGACCTTCTCTGACTTACTTAACATAACGCCCTCAAGGTCCAGCCATGTTGTTGTAAATGGCAAGATGCCATTCTTTTTTATAATGGCTGAATAGTAGTCCACTGTGCATATATACCATGTCTTCCTTATTCATGGCTAGACACTGAGGTTATTTCCATATCCTGCTTATTGTGAATAATGCTGCCATGCACATGTGGGTGCAGGTATCTTTTCAAATTAGTGTTTTTTAAGTTTTTTAATTATTCATTGAATTTGTTAAGGTAACTGGTTAATGCAATCATATAGTTTTCAGGTATAAAATTATTAGTGCCTTCCTTTTCTTTGGATAAATACCCAGAAGTGGAATTGCTGGATCATATGATAGTTCTATTTACATGAGCACCTTTAACATTCCTTATATACACATAATTTTATCTCAATATAGCAATATCAACCCTTACTCCAATGTGCTTATTTCATTTCTATACTGAGACTGCTAAGAAATGCTTGAAAAAAAATCATATAACTACCCAGACTGTTTCTGCAAATTAATAGTCTTTGGTCTTGACTGGGCCCCTTTGTACCACTCATTGATTTTTTTTTTTTTTTTGGTCCTTGGTCAGTTTTTCTTATATTCCCATGGTCACTACTACAAATCTGGCACACTCTCTCAAGCTCCTATTCAATTAAGTCAATTCCCATCTCTTTCTCATTTAAATAAGAACACTAAGGCCATGAAGCACAATTTTCCCTTCCTGCTCCCACAAAACTATCTTCACTCATACTTACCTCTTCCAGTCTAAGGAAATGTTTTTTCCCCTTCCTCCTGTTAAAGGCCAACCTATTTTTCCCAGTACCTTCTGGGAATTCCATTTTATTTGTTTTCTCTCTATCCTGTATCTTTTTTTTTTTTAAGATTTAAAAACTTTTTTTTTAAATTTAGTTTTAGAAAGAGGGGAAGGAAGAGAGAAAGAGAGGGAGAGAAACATCCATGTGTGGTTGCCTCTCACATACACCCACTGGGGACCTGGCCCACAACCCAGCCACGTGTCCTAACTGGGCACTGAACCTGTGACCCTTCGGTTTGCAGGCCAGAGCTCAATCCACTGAGCCACACCAGCCAGAGCTCTATCTTTATCTTCAATCCCTCCCATTCTCTCACAAAGTGACAAGTGACTTTAAAACAATGACAGTCACTCCATGTAGGTCTGTATTATGACATCTTGTCTCTTGGTACCATGTCTTTCCATACGCTCTTTCTGACTAGAATACTTTTCTTTCTTATTTATTATTTAAGGACTTCTCTGTGTAACTCTCCATGATGATTCCACCTCCAGATGTTATGTCTTTAACACCCTGAGCATATATATATGTAACATGATTTAGTACCTATCACACGATATTGTAATTATTTCTTTATTTCTCCTCTGTCCCTTAAGGGCACACTGAATGAATGGACTGTTTTGGGGTGTAAAACAGCATCCTCTAATACTTTTGAGAATTTATGTTGCTATTATAATAAGAATATAAATAGAAATGAATTTTAGAATGAATAAAATTCTGGATGAGGCTGATAGGGTTCTGAGAGGAAACTAGGTCTTTCAAATATTAAAGTGATTTGTGATCATCCTAAAACAAACTTCATTTGTTTTCTATCAAAGAAGGCATGTTCATGTTTGTGTACCTAATTTTGAATTCCTTAACGACACAAAGCCAAGCACATGCCATAACACTAACCAGTAAATCACTATTAAAATGACTGAATAAATTGGCTGTCATTTTCATTTTACAACTTTTTATTTCACTGTTTTTTGATAAAGTCCCTACTTCCTCATGATTGTTTTATAAAGTTAAAAGTAATTAATGTGCAGATTGTACATGTTTTTGCTTTGAATTTTGCCACTGTGCTTGTTTAAACCTATCTAAGTTTTACTTTTTGTTGCCTTTAACAACTGAATTTCTATCATTAGCAGACAATGCAGAGCCACCTTTTATCCACATTTATAAAGAATGGCAACTTAGAGATGAAAATAAGAAGGGAAATCATTCCAAGTTGCCTAACTAGATATCCACTTCTTGAACAGCAATGGAAAGTACTTTTCATCAAATCTATAGCTGAGCCATGCATGGCTAAGAGGAACAAAGATAGGGATTCATCTATACTGAATTTTAAAAAAATGCTACTTTATTTACTGGTGGTAGTAGGAAGGTGTTAGCATTATCAATCAAATAAGAAGGAATTTGTCATGAAAACAAATATAATGTGATAAGGCCAATGATAAAAATTATAATACACAGATTATAGAAATCACACTGAAGGTATGAATATTTAACTCACTTTTGACACTTCCAGTTACAGCAAAAAGAATGGTGTTGATTACAACATGCCCTTAGTAATTTTTGAACAGCTTGATGTATAATTGATGTCTAATAACTTTCATGTATATTATCCAAAAATGGATACATTCTTATGTAGCTCAGTATTTGCTTAAAGACAAACTGGCTTTATATAATTAAAGTTTACTTGATAGCCCTTCCCCAAGTCATTAATTCCTATGTTAGTATTTTCACCTGTTGTCAATATGATTTACTGTATTGGGTTTAATAAAGGCAAAATATTTCTGTTACTATTTTAAAGAGATTGTGAAAACTGGGAAAGAGACTTCTGTATTTAGGTAGGAAAATAAGCCAAACTTTTCTCCCTTCTTAGCCCTAAGTCTTTGGACTTTGATGGAACTTAAAAACAGTTAACTTCTATTTTTTACGTAAACACACACATGCATGCACACTCACACATACAGAGATAGTTTTAAAAGGCAGATCTTAGAAGTGAAATGGAAATTTGGGGAAGTGTTCTACTACTGCTCTCCCACTCAGATACTGAAGGAGAGTGAACACGGAGCCAGAGCTAACTGAAAGAGTTCTTCTATAAGCTGTCCTGTTTCCAGTGAGAAACAGTGAAATCATGCATTTTCTTGGAAGTAAGCTTTATTTGTAACCAAGGACTGTAAATATGAATGTGAACAGACTTGTATAAAATCCATAATTTTAGAAATAAAATGCTGAAAATTTGTTTCAGATCTGTAGAGACATTTTGCTAGTGACTCTAGAAAAAAATAACTATTTTAATATGGATAAGTATGAAATCACGTATATAATCTGAATTTTTTGATCAAAAATGTATTTCACATAAAGTTTCTCTGTTACACTGCATTAAAAAGCCTGTATATATTTATATGTGTAAAATAAGACTGGTTTATTGCAATAAATTAATTTTATTAAAACACATTTTAGATGAGTATGAGTATTACTTTGTAATTGGGTAAATCTGGCCTGTTTAAAAATAAACCTTGGGACATAACTGGATTGTCTACAAAAATTGATTTCAGTTGTAACATGTCATTTTGAAAGTTACGCCTATCTCTAAAAAGTTTTTATATCCTGAACAAATGCCTAAAATTAGAACACTGGGCTAAAAATATAAGTTTGTTAAGCTTTTCTTTTCCCCAAGGTAGTTAGAAAAAAAATAGTCTGACAGACTTTCAAAAATGGAGAAGCAAGTTGATAGGAATTTCAGCCAAAATTTATCATGCTTCTGTATTTCAAAGGTCAAATAGTTTTGTTTTTTTCTGAGTAGTATTTGACTTCTTCTAAGTGAAGCAAGTATTTTTAGCTCATTTTCTTCTGTAATAATACAAATATGTGGTGACTTTTTCCCACTGAACTTGTAAATCTTATCTAATCTGGGACGCACTGAGTCAGAGCTATCTGCACTATAAGTAAAACCAGTGGTCTCAGCTTGGTCTGGAGGAAACTTTCAAGGATGGTTTATAAAGGAAAATACAAGTTTGCCTGCTTTATATAGTATACTTGCAGGGGCTCAGGACCTAGCCATAAGCCATTGATCTTTTTCACATTGCCCTCCTTTCATTTAAATAGTAGTATTATTTTTCATAGGGTAGAAAGACACTTTAAGATAATGTAACTGGTAGTTAAAGTATTTTGGTCCCATGTAAAATGGGTTTTTGGGTTCCTATAATTTAGAAAATGAGAAAGGCAATAGAAGTAGTCAGGAGTCTAGGAACATTTAGAACATTTCTATGTTATTCAGTTCTTGTATCCAGGAGAACTGAAAGCATGTATCTATAGCAAGTCACATAACTCAGAAACAACTCACATGTCTATCAATAGGTGAGTAGATAAAATAATTGTAGTATATCCCTATAATGGGATGCTAATTAGCAATAAAAAGGAAAGGACTACAGATGCAACATGAGTGAACAATTCTCAAAACAATAATGCTAGATGAAAAAGTTTTACAGAAAATGCAAAAAATGCATGCCAACTTTAATTATACTCCGAAAGCAATTTTTTTAATTTAATTTGATTTTATTTTTTTAAGATTTTATTTATTTTATCTTTAGAGGGGAAGGGAAAGAGAGAGGGAGAGAAATATCAATGTGTGGTTGCCTCTTGTGCGTCTGCTGCCGGGAACTGGCCTGCAACCCAGGCATGTGCCCTGACTGGGAATTGAATCGCGATCCTCTGGGTTGCAGGCCCATGCTAAATCCACTGAGCTACACCAGCCAGGGCAAAAGCAATTTTTGTCCTTTAGCAGATACTAAGCTATGTAAGATTATATCCATTTTTGAATAATATATGGCACCTATGTGAATCCTACTCCCCCCATAATCAAAAGGAAGGTCAGTTCAGTAAAGTAGAAATCCAAATTTAGAAATGGAGAGTAACTCTAAAAATATACATTTTATACATAATCTATCTTGATGTATCAAAAAATTCCAAAAACAGGGAAGAAAAGCCATTTCTTCCAACTATTTTAAGATAGGCCCTGCCTTATCCCATTTTCCAACACAGCTTTAAACAGTCACAGATATTTCATTATTTCTTAAGTTATTAAAACATTCAGCTAATGTTTAGAATGCTTTTTGTTTTTTAATGTTTGGGCTATTTACCAAAGTATCTTTAGCTTCAGAAACATTTTGACTGAAAAATATGCATACATGGATTTGGGGATAGTTATAATAACTGTATGATAACCCTAAATTCTGAAAAGTAATATCCATAACAGATTTGTGGTTTGGTGTGCCCAGCATTACCTTGAGAGTCATACTCTTTCTAGGTCTTTTGTATTAGTTAGTAAAGTAATAGAAGTCATTATATCATTCTTCGAATTATGTCAACAAGAAAGGAAGGAAGGAAGGAAGGGAGGGAGGGAGGGGGGAGGGGAGGGGAGTTGGAAAGAAAGAGGGAAAGAAACCTATTAGAGTATATACAGGGTATGAGGCTAAATCTCCCACCACCCCTAAAAGATTTCAAACATGCCTATTACAAATAAAATATAAAACTGTCAAAGGAAAGTACCTAAATGAATATAAAGTTTATATTCAATATTAGGACTTCTAAAAGAAGAGAGAAAATCTTGGGGAAAGTGTTAATTGGATTCTGAAACTGCTTTTCCAGCATCCACTAATAAGAAATTCAGGGGGTAAAAAAAAGACTGATGGGGCCCGGGCTGGTGTGACTCAGTGGACTGAGCACCAGCCTGAGAACCAAAGGGTAGCTGGTTCAATTTCCAGTCAGGGCACATACCTGGGTTGCAGGCCAGGACCCCAGTAGGGGACATGTGAGGGACAACCACACACTGATGTTTCTCTCCCTCTCTTTCCCTCTCTAAATAAAAAAAAAAAAAAAAGACTGATGGCAATTTTTTTCCCCACAGGGCTGAAGAGTGGTAAAATTATGGACATCTGAATCTCTTTACCATTGTGGGCTAATGATGTAGTACAGTATCTTCAAGAGTAATACTGTGGGTTTTATCACTCATTAAACCAGTGACTGACCTAATGTATATTTATTACTTCTCACAAGAAATGGCAACTACACAATATTTATTAGTTATAAAATAGTTATAGCTATAAGTTCTAGAAGACTGAGCAATTATTTGCTCATAAAAAAAGTATGTGTATACAACAGTCTTAACATCTATTTTCTGGGAAGTTTCAAGAATTCTGATGAGGCCACTTAGGGATGAGTTTTGACCCAGGTCTTACACAGGAAAAAGAGAACCTTTACTGGTAAGAGGTAAGAAGAAAAGCCCGTGAGCAGAATCGTGGCAATAATACAGAAGACAGAACTTAGCAGAAGAAAGAGTAAACTGGCTGAATCAGCTCACTGACCACAGACCACAAGCCAGGTTACAGAGTTTAGACTAATCTCACAGGTATTGGGAAACCACAGGTAAAAAGAACCACATTCTTAAAGGAGAAGAGAAGGTAAAAAAACATTCATACTCAGGGCCGACTATCTTTCCTTTAAGTGTCTATTTCAAAAGTCCTTGAAACAGAAAATGGGATGCATTCTCAATCCACTCTCTGTAAAGGTCTCCAATTTACAAAGGCGTAATTGATGTATTAGACAAATATGTAAGTAGAAAATTAAGCATTCTGTGCTCTATCTCACAGAGCAAAGATGCTATCTATAGTTTCAAAGTTTTCCTGAGAATAGAAATTACTTTTGAAACACAAAATGGTGAATAATCAAAATGAAATAAAAAGTTTAAAGCTCTATGAAGTCAAGATTCTCTAAAGTTCTGCGAACAAACCCTAACATATTAAGGTAATAATTTCCATCTTTAACTAAGAAGACACTCTTGTACCTTTAAAATTGTCTTAATTTTTCAGAATTTTGCATTAACCTTACCTATGCTGACATTAGTTTACATGACCAGAGAATCCTACAATACAGACATGTTTTGTTAATTCTATTAGAAAGTATTGGGTTGGCCAAAAAGTCTGTTTTTTCTGTACAATGGCTCTAGTAGTGCTTAGTTGTCTTTAACTTCATTCGAAACAATTTTGTTAGATTGTATTGTGACAGCTGTCATACCAGGATGCATTAAAAAAACCCATCAAAATTGTTAATTTTTGTGCAGCCATCTTAATATTTAAGATGGAAGATGATATGCAACATTTTTGGCATATTATGCTCTATTATTTCAAGAGAGGTAAAAATGCAAAAGAAATGCAAAAAAAAAAAAATCTCTGCAGTGTATAGAGAAGGTTCTTTGACTGAATGTGTCAAAAGGGGTTTGTAAAGTTTCTTGGTACTACTGACATTTTGGCCAAATAATTCTTTGCTGTGGAGCTGTCTTATGCACTGGAAGACAGATGTTTTAGCAGCACCCTGGCCTCTACCCTAGAAGTCAATAGCAGGAGATAGCCAATATACTCAAAATATCCAAATCAATAAAATTATTGGTGAAAATGAAAAATATGTGTTTTATGTTGTGGAAAACATGTAATGAATGGACTTTTTGGCCAAGCTAATACTTAAAGACAGCCTTTGAAATGAGTAATTTGTAAATATTTTAAAATGTGGTATCTTCTCACATCCCAAAGCATATGAGGTACAGAATTATAAAATAACAAGACTGATTTCTCACTGCTTGTTAACTCACCTGCACTAATTTCTATTAGAAAAGTAAAAAATAAACTTTGAACAACAGTGATAGGCACTCATATTGAATGGATCCATCCCTCTTTCTCCATTATTCCTCTATTGTACTACATTTTCTTCCTTGAGAATACAAAGCTCTTCCTGAGTTTCTTGGTTTTCCTTGTAACCTTATCTAAAGCCATCTTCACTTAAAATATGACCCTTCTTTGTGAAATCTTTCCTGACATTTACCTTGAGGTCATCTAGAAAACATGTAGGATGAGAAAAACACAAATGCTTGCTTCATACAAATACTAACAGATTCCATGTATGTGAGCTACTCCAAATTTTAACTCTATACTGGAATTTCAAACATTCATTGACATTTTCACAATTATGCCAATGACAACTAAAATTTATATAATGAGTCAGTACTTTATTTTCTAGCAAATGCAATGTTGATTTAAAAAACTATTTTTTTAGGCTGCTTGCTCTGACTTAGATAAATCTAAGAAGTCAACCCTGCATTTTCAATAGCACATAAATTGAATAGAATTTTCATTACTTACAAGGCTTACTTTTCCTAAAGTTTTAGTAGTAAAAAAAGTAACCAAGGCTCTGGCTGGGTAGCTCAGTTGGTTAGAGTGTCATCTCAATACACCATTAGTTGCAGGTTCGATCCCCGTCAGGGCGTATACAAGCATCAACTCGTGAATGTGTAAGAAAGTGGAACAACAAACTGATCTCTCTGTTTCTCATCAATACATTAAAAAGATACATATCAATTAAAAAAAAGTAAGAACTGATGAGAATTTTAGTAAGAGCAACTATTTACACTTATACTCAAGTATGAAAGAAAAACCCAGAAGTGCTTAATTTTTTAAATCAGATTTAAGGTATAAAAATCTCAGACTGGGGGGAAAAAAGAAGCAGCTTCAAAACTCTTCTGGCATGTTATGTAATTTTTGCTCCTATGTTACTTTCAATCTCACTTAGCACAAATAAAAGCCTTCTTGCAAAAACACTTCAGAGAAAAAGCATGGAAAAAAACGTCTTCACTATATAAAATTCCAATGCTATGATGTTCTTCCCAGACAAATGTAGTTAGTTATTAGTGGCCCTCCCAAGAGTACCTGTGTTCTCTGCTTCAGCAAAGATGACTTCTATGAGTTATTCCCTTACTTGATCTCTTGATTAAAAGAAGCATTAATGACATAAAGAGCAGAGTTTTTCCTCACAAAATTAACTGGTCTCTATGAGTACGGTATCTGACTTTCTCAGCACAGTGCTCCAACGGACAAGTTAGCGGTACCCAGAATGAGTGAAATTCTGCCAACTCTCACTTCTATAGCTGATTCTAACACAATGTACTTAACTTAGCCTAGTGCAAAAGAGCCATATATTATATGAGGTGTTTATGGATGCTTCTGCCCATCTGAGAAAAGTGCACTGATCCCCTACCTCACTCCTTCAAATCCTGTGAACACTGAACCCAGAATTTCTTTGGTTTCAAGAATGAGTTTCTTCCCACAAGTCAGATTAAGTGCCTGTGTTAGAAGGAAAATGGCCACAATCTTTCCCTCTAAATAAGATATGTCACAACCACTACTTCCTGGTTCATCCAGGAGAAACATGTTGATAAAAGCCAACAAAGAAACTCAATACTACTCAGGGAGATCCTTCACTTACAGTCATTTTGATATTCTTCCTTTAGAATGTCCACTGGAAAAAATTTTTACTTTTCTAACAGCATCATTATGACTCTTAATAAAATTTCCTATAGTAGCCTATCCAAGTAATTCATGTGGTTACTGTTAAAATTATTAATTTAATACTATTTTAAGCTCACAATATAAAAATTAGACTCCAACTCTAACAGAACGTACAATGGAGACATAATACACTTCAAATGTGGGATAAAAAAAGAACTCCGTGGAATCAAAACTAATACTAGCAGGTCTATGGGAGGAATAGGAAGGGAGCAGACAGTGCAGACTTTCTGGGAAGAGCAGTATCATCTTGGTAGAAAGATGGTTCAAAGTTATATTCTACGCTAATCTTTAGTGAGGACAGGCCTCAGGAGCACAAGTTTCTCTCCTTCCTAATGTCTTTTTCTTTTTAATGCTAAAACATCAGATAAGAGCCTACCTGACATTTTGGAGAATTTGCTGTGCTGGGATTGATATTCCGCATTGCCTAAGAGTAAAAAATAAGATGGATAAAAATTACTTTAAGCCACATGGTTTGGCTATGTAGGCTGATTTACAAATTGCATCCAGACATATCACCATAGCACAGAATTCCCAAGCTACCCCAAGAAGCAGCAGACTGACGAAGACAGGAGCCAACGGAGTCACCACATAACAAACTGCACCTTCTGAGATGTTGAACAGCATTGAGGATAGGACAGCAAGACTTTAGGTGTCAGGACTCCAATAAAATTTGATATTGGCCAGGTAGGTTCTTTGCTTCTGAGTATTAGATGAAGCAGGAAAAATATAATTTGATGTTTTAGTGATAAGAAAAACTGTCAATGGAAGAAGTTCACAGGAAGCAAAAAGACTTAAGATATACTGAATTAATGCTGATTGCTAAAGAAAAAAAAACAAAAATATCCTAAAAATATAGACTATTAGTATAAGAACAGAGCAGGTCTGTCATTCAATGTAAGAAAAAGACAACACAGATGGCAGTAAAGAAGAAACAGAGTAAGAAGTTACCTTTAAAGGAAGTGAAGCTATTTTGTCAAGGACCCATCACCCAGAGTAAGAGTGAAAATAAGACTTAGAAAAATTCTTTGGAAGGAAGAGTTTTTTAAGTAGCAGCGTTTTGCCCACCAAAACAGCAACAACAAAAACACCAAAAAGCAAACCAGGGTGATCTACAGCATACAACAAAATGACAAACGGTCCTTTCTAGACTTCACAAATAAAAATTATAAAAATCATTTTTTAATAAGATTTCTTGGTTTTCATAGTCTTTAATTCATATGTGAAACTAATAGTTATATTAACTTAGACCATCAGTAGCAACAAAATGAAAAGTAAGCAATGAAAACAGGCTGTGTAAAACATACTCTTAAATTGCTTTATTTCTTCGAATATCTACATAATTATATTCTTGATGGTGTTCCCTTGTTATAATGATAAAGTTTTATTTAAATGAGAAATTTTTTTCCTTTATACTAACTTGTCAGAAAGTCAGAGATATAGTAAACTGGTTAATATGCTTCCTGTCCCCACCTTCTTAATATCAGATAAAGAAATTTCTTTCAAGACCACTTCCTGACATCATACTGCCACAAACTCCCTTGCTCCTATCGGGGCCACCTTTGCTGTCAGCCACACTAGTACTGCACTGAGAGATTCCTGGAGCACAAACAGTTTAAAGGTGAGTCTGTCTGGGATTTCACGGCTTAGTTTAATTCCTCAGGTACCGGTTCCTCAAATCCCAAATCAGAGTTCAATGACTATATCAAGTTCATGCATTTCCATTAATACTCCAGTGATACTTTTAAAATATAGCCCTCATTAAAAAAAAAAAAGTACCTTGTTTCAATGCCTACTCCCTGGTAACAGAAATGTAAATGTAGAATATTGTAACTTTTTCATGTCTACACTTCGTATGTTATGATTTAGATGTGTGTGTAGGGGGGAGGATGGATACACGTATTGAATGCTTGTAAACAGAGTGTCTCTGAAAAGAAAAAAAGATCACAACCCTATTATTTAACTTAGACTTTACCACTCTCAATCAAGATAAAGTAAAAACTGGCTTTTTTTTGATGAAGGATTATCCATTCTTATAGAACATAAAGACCAACAGTACTTTCTGAAAGAAAATTAATGGAAAGGTCATAAAAGGTTTCAAGATTTCCAATTCCTTATTTTTCCCCAACATTAAAAAAAATCCATAAGCAGGTAATTTAAGGCATTTTGGGACCTTCCAAATTTAGGATAACTTGTATCATGCTTTAAATAAAACATCATTGATTCGGCAATACTGAAAGATATTTGTCATATGAGAAATATCATATTAGTGTATTCCTCCAGAAAAATAATTCATTTAAAGTAAGATATTTTCCCCCAAGTAATGTCCCAGAGTTTCCCCCTTACTGAAATCTTCAGAAGTATAGTAACCTATAATTCCATGTACATTTGAGGAAACAGCCTTGCTTCCTGCAATTTTTGCTTGGTGCGATGACCATGACAAAACATCTCTTTGTGATATGGATTTACATGTTACAGCCCAGGTAATCAAAGGCCAGTCAAGAAACTAAACTAAGACAAGAACAGAGCTGGCTAGAGTGTTTCTGTGTCACTCTGGTTTAGAGAAACAACATTCCTCTAATTAATAAATGCTAAAATGAAATACCCAGCTTCATGTAGGAAAACAGACCCCAAAAAGTGGAAGGCTGGTTTCTAACCTGTGGCCTCACCTGCCGAAGCAGTTCTTGCTGCTTCAGTCGCAGTCTCTCTTTCTCCATCTGCAGCTGCTGCAGACGCATCTGTTGCTGCTGGTTGGAGTTGCCACCACCCATGACTCCTCCCTGAGGGCTTTGGGGAGCCAGAGGTGGTGGCTGTTTCACTGGAGCACTTTGACTGATTCTCTGGTTCATGGCTGAAATGAAACAAAAGATCTGTCCTAAAAAACTAGCCAAGGAAAAAGATATTTAGTTATTCAAAGCAATTAGGGATATTCAACTTGGTCTTTTCTGCAGTAATACTGGAAATAACCAAAAAAATCCATCAATAATACAATGATTACATTAATTTATCATTAACTGTTATTATCATCATTGCTGTTACAAGCTGCAAGGCAGACACTGAGAAAAGAAATAAGAGGTAGCTCTAACATGCAGTGAGTGACATGGAACAGTCTAAGACATACGAAGTGCAGAGCAGAGTGTAAAAAAAAAAGTGGGGAGGATTATACATTACATGCATGTCCAGAGACTATGAACTGAATAACAGCCAAGAAGCATATGTATGCTGGCTCTAGAGCTGGGAAACTGGGTGACTAACGGACTGAGTTGAAGAGAGACATTTTCGGTAACGTTTTGAAGTTTGAATGGTGTGACTACATTGCTTATTACAAAACAGAAATATGTATTTAGTTAAAAATATATCTCCTAAAGCAAGTGAGACAAAACATTCTGAGCAGTAAAGCCCATCGATATGATCAATCCTTAATTCACATACACCTCTAATAAAGCAAGTAGATTACAAAGATCTGATGCATACTACTAATAAAATAAGCCTACAAATACCTGGATGACAGAGATCTGTCTCATTCAACACAAGACCCCCATACAGACCAGGTAG
This sequence comes from Anoura caudifer, assembly GCA_004027475.1. Classification (NCBI taxonomy): domain Eukaryota; kingdom Metazoa; phylum Chordata; class Mammalia; order Chiroptera; family Phyllostomidae; genus Anoura; species Anoura caudifer. The sequence continues at coordinate 93,297 of PVKU01003213.1, forward strand.
GCCCTATTTTTTCAGCTGAACCTAAATTACACCATTTGACAATTAGAAATGGACTGGATTCTTATACTAGTGAATTTCGGTCACTGACACAACACTGATCAAACTGGATTGTGGTGACCTCAACAAGCAGATGGAAGCTTTACTGTATAAAAATATTAAGAATGATATATGTATCACATTTTCAGACATTCAATTTTTTAAGGTCAAATGTTGGTTCACTATTTCTCCTAAGTGTTTAATGCATCCTGATGGAAGAAAATTTCAGGCCCAAACAACTTCATAAATATTCAAGAAAGAAATAATACCAATCTTATATAACCTTTTCCAGAGCATAGCAAAGAAGGAATACTCCACAATATTTTTATGAAGCTAGTATAATCCCTTTACCTTAAGAAGGACATTAGAAGGAAAGTCAACTCACAAAACTATCTGTCTCAACCTTACTACCAAAATCCGAAATAACATGCACTGCAGTTCTTGTGACTTATTGGGTTGCCAGCCACATAGACTGAACTCCTTGTGGTGACTTTTCACATTCCCTCTTCTGTTCCACAGAGAACGCTTGGTAAATGCTAACTTTATTTTTTTAAAGGCTCACTTGAGGTATCCATTTTAAAGAGAGGGGAGGGAGAGACAAAGGGGAAGACAGAGAGAGTGGAGAAGGGAGAGGGGGAGGGAGGGAGAAACATGGATTGGTTGTTTTCCACACACATCCTGACTGGGGATCAAACTCACAACCTCTCCAGCGTTTCCCAGGGTCCATTATGAACATTAAGAATAATCTAACCTCCAGACTTTTCCAGTTTGTCTACTAACATTTCTCACCTGACAATAATTTTCTATTTATAAATTTGTACACTCTCTTAGACCGAAGCACTATAGGTATGGGGAGAATATTCTCATCACATACATCCTCAATGCCTACAACAGGGTCTGGCACAAAGTTTGTGCTGAAAAACCACTAAAATGTTCCTGTATTCACTGAGGTAGAAATTTAGCTATTTAAGATACAACAATACAGAAAAATCCGACCAAATTCCCTTTAGACTGACAAATTCTTCTGAGTCCAGCGTGGTATCAATAAGAACCAAGGATACTACAAGAAAAATTACAAACCAACCTTTCTCAGATGCCTTAATTCAATTCAACCTGAGTTTTCAGAAGGTTTTTGATTTTGGGGGTCATTTTTTTGGTCCTTAATTCATTAGATGTACACAGTCAAATCACTCTAGTTAAAAGTCACCTCAAATAATTCTCTGCAAGATTCAGCCACCAACTCATTATACTGTTTACTTGCAACATTTTGCTTTTGAATTTTAGAGACTGACTTTACTTCCCACCCACCATCCTCCCACCCTCAAGAGGTAACTGTTACCATTTTGTTTATTCTATTTTTAAAAATCTAAGCAAACACAGATTTCTTAGATAAATAGTGGCATTCTATGAATACTTTACTCCACTTTACCTTTTTCTATCTAATAATGTATTTGTGAGATTACTCCAAAGCTGTATATAGAAGTTTCCCTCATTTTTTAAAAAATAGCTGATTAGTAAGTATTCCATTCTATTCCATTAGGTTTATACTATTACTAAATAGCACCAAACAGAAGTTCATACATACATAATTTTATATTTTTGCTATTGTATCTTCGGGATAGAGTCCTAAATTGGAGAGATTGCCTAATTTAATAGCTAAAAACTAAGTAACACTGCCAAACTGCCCCCTCCTTCCCACACATACAGGGGGTTTTACCTTGTTGTGTCCCTAACCAGTAATATACAAAGAGTGCCTCTTTATTCATTAAACCTTGCCAAACTTCTGGATTTTTTGCCATTCTGAATGATGACAAATGGTTCCGCAGTATGATTTTATTTTACTATGTCTTACTGGGTTGGCCAAAAATGTCTAATTAGTTTTGTCTGTAAAATAAGACACATTTTTCATTTTCACCAATAACTACTGATTGAGTTAGTTATCTACTACATTTTGAGTATGTCAGCTATCTCCCACATGGTTTAACATTGATTGTTCTCAATTCATGTTTCAATTTGATCGCTACCCACTTCAACTGGTTTACCCAACCATGAAGTGACGTCCGGTGAGAAATCTCCAGCACCAAACTTTGTAAACCACTTTTGACACATTTGATCAGTTGCACAAATCCATTCATTTAACAAATCTTTTTCTGCATTTCAGTTACGTTTTCATCTTTCTTGAAATAAAGCCTAATATGCCAAAAATATTGCTTATTTTCTTCCATTTTCAGTATTAAAATGGCTACACAAAAACTTAGCAATTTTGGTTAAGTTTTTAAAGAAATGGATCCCGATATTGACAGCTGTCACAATAAAATCTAATAAAATTGTTTTGAGTGAAGTTAAAGACAACTAAATGCTACTAGGGCCAACTTATGGAAGAAACGAACAAATTTTTTGACCAATCCAGTATTACAAGTTTGGTCAACTTCCACATTTTAAAGGCTCATTTGCATTTTTATATGAATTCTGTTTACCTTTTACTATAGGGTTACTGAAATCTTTATATACTAGGGATAAAAAAACCTTTATCATATATAAGTTAAAAAATAGTTTCTCTCAGCTTACTGTCTTTTTAGTTTATTTTTTCCATAAGTGTATTTTTTAAGAGAGTCAAATTCATTAATATTTTTTGAAATTTGAACTATAGTTTTCCCCACTCCCAGCTGACAAATGAATTCATCAATTTTGAAATTCAAAACTAATGGCTCCACTTTATACACTGTACATGTATTTATTTGGCAATTCAATCCCTTTGGAATTTATACTGGTGTATGGCATGAATGGATCTAACTTTATTTTCACAACTATCCATGATTCTGGCTGGACACAGTCATGTAAAGTATATCCTTCCTCCAATCATCTTTATCAGATTAAATTTCCATATTTTGTTGTTTTATTTCTGGATTTTCTATCCTGGTCATTAATCTAACTACTCTTATACTTGATACTACACTTTTAATTACAACTTTTATGTTTTAACAGCTGGTAAGGCTATTTATTTATTTATTTATGCTAACTTTTTACTATTGGGATCTAATGTTAGTGCGTGTGGTTAAACAACTGTGGTCTGTATACTGATTTTTGAAATTTGTGACTGGACACGTAGCCATCCCTTGCTTTTGTATTAGGATAAAGCCAGTCAGTTCTACACATGGTTTTTACAGTTGGGCCTGTTTCTATACTTCCTTCTTTGTTCTTAACTATGAGTTCCTGGTATATCCTGACAAGCTGAACGGCCCCTAAACCTGGCAGGCCCCTGGTCCTGCCCTTGCTCACTAGTTTGTGTGCTTTTATTTTCTGACTCACAGAGATTATGACTCTAAGTTATGTCTTTTTGATTATCTCTTTCAAATATTTTGTCTGGAAGAGCAGAGAAGGGATGTCATAAAATGACTCACTACTCTATATTGTTCAAAGCCTTCTTAATCTCTTATATGGAAAACAAGGTCAGACTTATTCATGAAATGTCTTTACAAAGAACAAATGACTAAAACTTTCACAATTATGGTTTAAAGCTTAGTATTTTATAGGGGAATGTAAAGGGAAAAAGCCGAAAATATACGACAACTAACATTTGCCAGGCACCAATCAACAACCTCGTTTAACGCAATTTGCTTCTATCTACCTATCACCAACGTTATTAAATGCACAAACAACAGACATTGTAGTACGATTTAAAAAACACATCCTATAGAGGCAAACTGCAATTACAGTTGAACGCCACCAATTCAGTAATTCATCTGTTTCCTCCATTCCATAAATGTTACTGTCCTCCCTTTCCCGGAATAGTTCCTTTTAAACTTTAAGATTAGTACTCCTACAGATAAAATCATCAAGGCTTGAATTCCCATACCCTCCTAAACCTCCTCCCACTTTACCATGATGGTCACGGTTTCAAAGAATTCTATGATTCACAAAGATATGTACACTTATCTGTCCTGTGAGATCTAAATGGAAAAAAATGGGTGGTGGAAACTGAGCCTTAGCTCAACCCCCTTAGGGATCCTTCTCTTTTGATGAAACATGTTCCTGGCATTCCAGGACACTCAACGTATTTCCCACAGAGATGTTTGTACACATTGTGCTATGTCAAGTTTGATAATAAGAATACAAATTGAGGGGCTGATCTGAGAATCCACCACATACACTGAACATCTCATAGATTGAGGCCTAGAGTAAACAACTATATTGGGGAAAAAATGTTTTCAGTTCCAAATTAAATAAAGTTGAAAAAAAATAACTGCTAGGAAATACCTCATTAGTAAAATTCAACAGTGTTGGAATTGTAAGACATGATTGATTTCAAAACAGTTTCTAGAGCTTTACACTGTTAAACATTTTATCTATTAAGAAACATTCTCAGCTTGCCACTTAGGATTTTTATTAAGAAATACAACATTTAATAAATTAATAAAATATATATTCCTTGTGAATGCTAACTGGACAATAATGAAGTTGCATGAAAATAAAGAGGTGAACATCCTCTGCTTCCCAACCTTTTCCCTAGGATTAGAAACCATAAGCAGCCATCACTAAGGACAGTGATCGCTGCTGATGGCATAACAGAATCGGCAGTCTTTTGCAAATCTAGGCTTATCTGACTATTCCAAACCACAGAGAGGTAAAAATAGGTATCAAAAGATTAAAAAACAACTCTGCATAACTGAACAGAAATTTCCACAAAATATTCAACAGCAACAGCCTCTCACTAATAAATGGTGAACATTTTAGGACCTAAATGTTGTGTTTATCTAGATGCTGTTACCTATGGATACAAGCAGTGCTACAAGGTTTCCATATAAAGAGCTCCCGGGTAGATGACCAATTCTAACAACCTTGTTTATCTACTGAAGCTGGGATTTATCCCTCTCCAGAAGCATCCTGTTCTTTACCTTCTGAATATCTCAAGCATTTCAAACAAAGCACAGAGCAGTGCACCCACATGGGGTGCAGCAAAGACCTCACAAGCAGGAACGAAACAAAACAGGCTTTGTTTCCTGGGGAAAGGGGGCAGGGCAGTTAAAAAAGAAAAGCATTACCAACTTCTTCCCCTCCATGATCAACTACTGAAAATCAATGTTTCCAGTTTTAATAAAATTTCTAAAAGGCAAAGAGAAAGAAGGTCCCTAAAATATGACAGACTTTAAAAAATTTCACATGCTATGTTTTAAAATTCCGATTCTAGCAGCCTGGACTATGAAATAGTAACTGTTTCAGGTTTTACTTACATCAATCCTGACAGCTTTATGGTAGCAAACCATCCACTCAGCAATTCCAGAAAAAGAAGAGACCACCTTCTCTAAAAGAAAGTAGGTGATCACCATGGGTCTTTCCCCAGATTTCATTCTAAACATCTGAGTTGTGAAACTTCAGACAATTTTTACATTTACATAATTTGTAACCTCAACCTTGGAATAGCATAAAGAACTACAAATCTGGTAGTCAAACCTAAGCTTTAGGATGAGAAATTGAATCCTGAGAGATAAAATATAAATTTAAATTAGAAATAATTGAGTATAAATTCAAAACCAGAAATAATTTTAGAACTTTTGAAACATTATTTTTAACAAATCTCCCACAATGAAAAAAAGCACTGTTTTACTTTGTTATCAAGTCTCAGACACTACATTTTAACATACTAACATGGCTCTATTAGTTTGTTCATAACATTTAAAACAATAGGTTCTTCCCATACCTACAAGGGTACTAAAGACTGTAAAATAGACATATTAAAAGAAATGAATGCTTTTCTAAAAACACAAATAGGCCATCTGTCAGTCTTAAAATAGTAAACGTAAAACACAAAACACCCTGTGCTAATAGAGCTAAGTGTTTACTACATAACCTAGGGAACTGAATCATCTACTATTTGCATAACTTATATACATATTTAAATATAAAGTGATGGTTCCTCAGTGAAAGTTTGCACTATTTTATTCACACTGAAAACCTGTCTCTTACAAGAGGAGCGAAAGACCAGGGTCCTAGTCTAATGACTGATTATATCTTTTTATTATTAATATGCAAAAGATGTTTCAACACTTGATGACAATGCCATGTCAGGAATGATTTTTTTAAAAAATGTTTTACTGAGATATTTCACAAACTGTAAAATTCACTCTTAACAGTTTTTACATATTTATAGAATTCTGTAACCATCACCACTAATCTAATTTCTGAACATTTTCATCACCCCAAAAAGAAACCCCATATCCTTAGCAGGACACTTCATATTGCCCCTTACCTGGTCTCTGGCAACCATGAATTACTTTGCCTCTATGGAGATGCCTGTTCTGGACATGTCATATAAATGGAATCAAACAATATTCACCCTTGTGTGACTGGCTTGTTTCAAACTGCATGATGTTTTCAAAATTCATCTTTGTTGTGGTATCAGCATTTCCTTCCTATTTATTGACAAGTAATATTCCATTGCATGGTTTTGTTAGTCCATTTAGCAACTGATGGATATTGTTATTTTTATGTTTTGGCTATTATGAATAATGATGCTCTAAACATTCATGTACAGGTTTTTGTGTAGATGTATATTTTCAGATTTTTTGCATATATATCTAGGAATGGAATTTGCTAGGTCATATGGTACCGCTCTAACATTTTGAGGAACTGCCAAACTCTTCTGAAGTAGCTGCATCATTTTTTCAATCCCACCAGCAATGTATGAGCATTCCAGTTTCTTCATAGTCTAGTAAACACTTGTTGTTGTCTCTTTGGTTTTAGCCATCCTACTAAGAATAAATGGGTAGGTATCTCATTTTGCTTTGCATTACGTGCTAACAGTTCACCTCCTCTATGACTTTAAGTCTTGTCATAAACAAAGGAATCTCCCTCCCCCACACTTTACACTTCTCTCCCTTTCCAAACACCAACCCCAGAGCCCCAAAACTGGGTTAAAAGTATAGCAGGTTCTCAAAAAACCAACGTCATTTTGTTATAATGTTGATAAGATGCTGTAGGAACTTAACTCTTGTTTGTATCAGTTAGCCTATGGTAAAAGTGATTTCCTTATAGTCATTTCGCTTAGAGTCAACAGAACCTAGAGACCACTAAACTATATTTAAATCTTTAAACTGTTGAGAAATACCAAAATATCATTATTTCAGTCAATTTCCTCTTGATTCAATTGTCTATCAAAAGACTAGCATGAAGATTCATTATAATGGTATTTTTCAAACGATACAATTACTGATGGATCTTCAAAAAAAAACTGAGAACATTTTCTCCTATCACCTCATCAAGCATTTTGGGGCAGGATTCTAGGGTTGCTAAATGAGGTGAGGAGAAGGGAGAAAGTATTCTAACTAGCTTTCAAGCTTTCTGACCCCAGAGTACAGCCATGTTTTTTTCCTCTACTAAGAAAAGGAAGTTTAAAGTCTAGCTTGGAGAGAAAGTTCAGATAGTAAGACTACTGGTCTAAAGAGAAAAGTAAGAATTATATTTTGAAATAAACCTGCCATCATGAATTCATGTTAGTGAGTAAATAGTTCTATTAATAATAGCTTTATTTATGATTACATGTTATCTATTACTATTAATGCTCTTTCACAGAGGAAGTTATAATTTAGAAAAGATGCCTATCTTAATTTTTACAAATAAGCAAAAAAGATGGTTCTTTTATACAGTCAAAAATGAGATAGACTTTTTCTCATCCTTTAATGTTCCTCTTCAAAATAGCCTTCCCCAGCCACAGATGCTCAAGCAGGTTTCTTCCAACCCACATTATTCTCTTTCATGGCACCTTGTTTATTACCCGTCATTGTAATGAACACATTTTGTAATGAGTTCTTTGTCTAGTAGCCTGCAACCCCTTCCCTGATGGGGCTAAGTACAGTGCCTGGTACATAACTGGCACTCAAATATTTGTTGAATGAGTAAATAAGTACTGAAATAGTTTCTATCCCTAGTTAGTCGGACACTATTAGTAAGGCACAGGAGAATCTCCAAGTTGAAGCAAGTCCAGAATGAGTTCTAAAATGACCCCAGCAACCAGGGGAGCAGAACAAAATGACTATAAAACAAAACAAAAAATACGAACCAGTCTCCTTTCTAAATCATTCTGATTCATTTCAACAGAAATCTACTTGACTTATCCCTTGGGAAGTACATGCAACGGCTTTCTCTGCTTGGTGAATCTGAATCTCTGGGTTGGCACCAAAAGTGGCATCACCAAATGGCTCTTTTCTTCAGCACATTTTATAAAATACTTGCTATTAATGCAGAGTTGATACAAATATAACTTGCAACTAATTTTTAAAAGAAAATTACATTAAGGTTTTAGTAACACAAATAAATCATTAATGTAAATTATCATTCACTGACTTTGGTGGTCTTAAGCTTTCAAATTTAAAAATTCTGTATGAATAAATTTTGTAAACAAAGACAGTATTTCTTTTGCTACACAATTATATGCATAATCAAATCACTGTGAAGTAGAAACTACATACTAATTTAACTTCGTTAACATATCTACTCACCCTTGGCAAGTAGTGGAGATTGCTTACCATGATAAACTATTTTGGCACCATCCTCCTGAATTTAATATAGAGTAAAAAAAAAAAAAAAGAAGAAGAAGAAAACTGCAAACCTCAAGTATTAAACTAATTTTGCTATTCTATAATCTTATGCAATAAAATATTCATTTCAGTAAGTGCTTGTTTTTGAAGTAAAAAAAAAATGGACAAGGGCAACAATTAGAAATAATCTCAGGCTTCAAGTTAAGTGCATAGCCTGGAACTATACCTCATTATCAACTTACACCAGGCTTTCCATTATGCAACTTTAAATTTTAGAAACAAAATATACCAAAATGCACCATCTTTAAGGCAGTGAAAATGAGCCCTGCTAATATAAGCATTTTTAAATTCCTATATGCTTCCAAGTTTCAGACTGTCAAAAAAACTTAACTATTCTACCCAGCACTGCCCATCCCCCCATCAGTTTTGTTTGCCAGGGCATACTCACCATGTGATAAGGCTTATCTTTAGATTAAAGGTTGAAAGATTTCCCTGTCTCCTCTTCAAAAGTAATTCCCAGCTGTGACCAGAGAACCAAAAGCTAAACTTAAAATGGTACAATAAATAGTTCAATGAACTCAAATTCGTAAGGCTATTTAGAAGAAACCTCAAGGAAAGGTCCAAAGCAGTCACTGAAGAATTCATAATCTAGCGTATTGTATTTAATTAAGGACTGGAAATATTCTTAAAAGCATTCAGTAGAATACAGTCACATTTTACAGAAGAGACCAATTAAGTGAGGAGAAATCAGACATCTTTCTGAACAAGCTCATTACCAGGAAAACTTGAGTCTCTTAACTCTCAATTGAATAGGTAAACTTTTCTACATCATGATTTAATTCTTTTGAATGCAGTACATTACACGGTGGAGCAAAAGTAGGTTTACAGTTATCTATGGAAAACAATGCAATAATTAACAAATAATACAAGAATAAACGGTTTTGTGTACTTACTACTGTAAACCTACTTTGGTCCCCCACTGTATATAACTACCATGTAGAAAACAGATGTTAGCTAACTTCTGTAGATTTTTCAAAATGGGTTTTTGGAGGGTATGTAAAATAAAATGCCAGATCAAAGCAATGCCATAGCTATTTTTTTCTCACTGGATAATATACATATAAAACACTATAATGAAAGACATCCAGAAGAAGAGTGAACTGGTAAAGTACTCAGAACTTTTAATATGTAAAAAAAAATGTAGAAACCATAGTTTCATCATTATAACTTTCCTTAAATAGAATGAACTATTTATACTGTGGTAAGCTTCTAGCTGAGGGAGAGGTTAAAAGATAATCTCTTAATAAAATGATAGAGGTGAATCATGATAATTCATCTACATGGCTGTGCAGTCTGCTCCAATCATAAAGCTTATAATTTTCTTCCGTAACTGGAAGCTCATTACCTTTCAGTAATTTCCTCAAGATGAGTCACAATATAGCAAAGAGGTAAATACATTAACCACTGTCTTCTTCTTCCCTCTGAAATTGCCATGTATCAGTATTGGTGAATTGGCTGTATTTCTGAAAGATTAACTAAATTTAATCGAAATTTCTTAAAATTTCTAGGTCTCAAAAGATGTTCAGATTCTAGTTCTGTCACTTAACTATGTAACTTTGGATTGGTCACAATTTCCCTGGATCTTAAAGGAGGTCAGATTGGGGGGCAACATCCCCTACTCCTCCCAGCATTAAAAAAAAACGCATATTTTTGATCTGTGGAGTCACAATGATGGGCTGGCCCTATGGCATTTAGTGGGCAAGAGCCAGAGATGCTGCCTGTCCTGCGGTGCCCGGAATATAACCCCCCTCTTTTGGAAAATGCTGATTAGAGGAATTATAAATTCTTTTTCGGGGCCAAATTTTGTGAGGGTTTTCTATTAAAAATTTTTAGTTAGCAACAGCTCTCCTTACCCAAAACATCTTTACTTCCCCTATCGTAAGTAGTACATAATATAGTCCACAACCAAAGACTGACAATATAGGTTAACCAGGAAAGACTGTAGGAGGGTTAAAAAAAACAAAAATAAAACAAAACCCACAAAACTCGTTTTTAATGCACAGATATTAAGAAACTTACTTTAATAAAATTCAAATGATTAGATGTTGACATTCTATCTACCCAAGACTCCATTAAATGGATTACAAGTTTAGTTCCTACAGCCTTTAGAGTTTTTTTCCATGTCTAATAGAACAGACTTAAGTATTTAATTGGTCATTAGGTGAACTTTCATCAAAAGTAAAATATTACTCATAACAGCTATCAGAAATATTTGGTCTTAAATGGAAAAGGTTAATGAATGTCTAAAGAGTTACAAATTTTAATAAAACTCTATTGATACAAAGTATTTAATTTTGTAACACAGGACAAATAACTTTTGGCTTTAGGACTTAAATTATATATAGATATATATACACATATGCTTTTAATTTTATTAATATTTTAGGAAATTATATCACATACACACGCAGAGCACATAGTTAAGTTGTGGGAAACTGAAACAAAGGACCAACATCAATATCTGGATTTTAATCACCTTTGACATGCCCATGAACAGAATTTCTAGACACAGAATTGTTGTTAGGAATTAAAGGATATTTTGTTTTTGCCATACTAGATTAGATTGTTCATTGATATACTTTTTAGCCCAAATCTCTGGTTCCAATGTTTTATTTACACTAAAAATGTCTTTATCCCAATGGTGTTATCAGTACTTATTTCCAGAAACACAGATTGCTAACACTATTTAATGTCCTTTATATAAACAATAGGAACAATAACATTATATATTAAAGATCAGTTCATTAACTATGGAGTAGATTTTTCATTCTAAAGAAAAGGAATTACATTTTTTGTGTGTTTTCATTAGGGCTTTCATGGGAAAATATTCATATGAACGCATCATATAAAACAATAATTCTACAATGTACAAAGAAATGTTTAAACCTGAGACTCCATGTTTACAAGTATAAAATCTCTTGGAAAAAAGAATGTTTATATGAAATAATTCAATGGCCCACATAATACTCAAGCATCAATTTTCTTTAATGCAAGTTAAAAAACATTCCTAATATGATTCCTTAAAAACCAGCAAACAAAAGCCCTCCTTTTTCCAAAGCCAATAAATATCAGTGAGTCCTTATTGCCATGTTACTTCATGATTTGTTACCAATTACTAATCGATTCTCTAAAATAATATCAATGTCAAAGATATAGTTTTTAAATGTAAAGAGCAAGAAAATCAGATGAAAAAGAACCAATTCACAAGTTTCTATTTAATTTCCTAAAATTATATGGGTAAGAAAGAATTGATAAATTGTTCTAAATGTAATCTAAAACATCTGATAAGAATAGAAATATGAAAGAGAGTGGTGCTTGAAGAAGCTGAGTGATTAAAAGTTAAGCTTATACAGAGGTGTATCTTCCATTCTAAAATGTCAAAAGACATAGGTCGGCTTGATTTAAGCTAAGAATTGGTAAATATTTTAATATAGATTTGGGGTATACAGAAAAGCAATCCAAAACCAAGAAAGCACTAACCTACCACTTGTTTGTGTCTGTATAGCTCAAAAGGTAAGAAAGGGGATA
>PVKU01003213.1:105554-183442 GCA_004027475.1 Anoura caudifer
CCACCCCCCCCCCCCTTTAGTTACACTTGAGCTCTCTGACTGAAAAGGTCTGGAACAGATTAAAAGTCGGGCTACAAAATAAAAAGCTTTGGCATGTTGTCAAGCCTGTCTGGAATACACATACACACTGGGCCCAAAAAGGGAAACTAAAGGCAATAAGAGAATTTTATAAAACTTTTTTTGGCATATCTAATTGTATGTTTGTGTGTACATACATGTTGGAGGTAGGGAGAAAGAATTTTTTTTGCACTTTCTCTGATTTAAAACAAAGGAACAAGCTGTGGGTATAATTAATGAATCTACTGAAGCTCACAGCCAGGCTGTTTTATTTCACCGTTGTAACTGAAAATAATGTAAGAACAAAAAACCCCAGCTTTGTTCCAATTCCCGATTCTGCAGTTAACTAAGAGTTAATCATCATCTTTCATAACCTTATGTTAGGGGTTGAGGGGGTAAGAAAAAACCACAGTACCATTTTAAAGCTTCCAAACGGTGGACAAGTTGAATTCATTAAAGATGATTTAAGGAAACACGGCTGTTATCGTTCCAGTCCATACAAATGGCAACATTTATTAAATTCTCTACCTTACTTGGTTTCCTGTTTCAACCACAAGGACTTATTCAAGTATTAAATAGAATCTGAAGTTGCAAATTATTAACATGCCACATAACTTTTTTAACACCCAAATAGGTCTTGAAGCTCAAAAGGGTAGCATTTAAGCCAAGCCGGATATCTGTCAAAATGACAGTCTCTGCCCTGATCCCACCTTTGACTTCACTTGAATAAGGGGTACAATCCATAAAGCTGGCCAACCCAAATTTTGGGGTTATTTAAAGGTACATAAAGACATAGGAGAACTGTTCATAATGTTCCTGACAGGGAAGTTATTTTTCCCCACCAGCTCTGGGTAGTTTTCTTCTCCCAGCCCCACCTCAGGACTGTGTTTTGATGGCATTCACAGAGTTAATTCCTCTTTCCAGTAAGGGCCCCACAGTTGTTGTTAGGTCAACCCCTGTAAAACTTCAAAGGTTCCCTGTCCCCTCAATCTGACCTACTCAGTGATCTGCACATTGTTTTCATTTAGCTGCATTCAGTCCAAGACGAAAACTTTGAAACCACAATGATCTGCTCCTTTTTAGAGTCATTTTTCCATGGCTTTGGAAAAATATCTCAGAAACCTAACAGAAGAAACTGAAAACAGTGAAAAAAATTTGGATAAAAAGGCATTAAAGGGTTCGTACACTATTGTGCACATTTGGGAGGGAAATATTCTTTTGTGCAAACTGGTGACTTGATCATGTGATTTGGAGAGGAATATGGCTTTGCTTTTTATTTGCTAAATGTAAAACAAAGAAAAGAACCTTTCCTTAAAAAAAAATAAAAAATAAAAAAGCCCAGGAAAGTAGGAAAAAAATGCTGTCATTGTCTTACTTCTAGGTGACAGCCCCCATCCCCCATTTAGGTTTGAAAACACTCTAATACCCAGGCCACAAGACGGTAACTCATTGCTCTTTGAAATTAAGCACAGGCAGACATCAGGTCACTAACAAAAGCTGGTATCCCAGGTTTTAAATGCAGCAAGACAGCCTGATTATTACTGGAGCTAGAAAGATCATTTTAAACAAATTACTGTGACTCCCAAAAATGTGAAAGGAACAGTGATTCTGGTTAGTGAATCACCACAATACTCTCTTCAATCCTATCCCAAAGAATCTAAGTGAAACAGCTGATTTAAACCTGAATTTCTCAGGTTTAAAGTAAAAGGTATAAAAACAGTACTGGAAAAGTTGAGTGGGCAGTCATTTTTTAATACTATAAAGCAATGCAATTTTATTTAAATGTAACTTCTCAAATTCATGTACAAAAAATAGTAATCAAAAATATCTAGGAAGGTTTTGAGATGAACCTTTACCAAAACGAGGGTCAAGCCTTGGGTCTAGCCAAGAGGTGGTCTTGTTCTTATGGTTTATATAGTAAATTTCTCCATCCTGAGTCATGGCTTGTTCCCATCCATCAGGAAGAGGACCTATAAATATAGGAAAAAAAAAATCACGGTTGGTTTTTATTTGGTGCACCTAAAAAAGTGGCAGGGGTACTAATTTAATAAGAAAATACATCTTGACATAAAACAATTCATTAAAACAAATTCAGAGAAGAAAGGTAGACCTATATACCAAAGACACAGAGGGGAAAAAAAAGTCAGAGTTTTAAAAAGTCCTTTTGGAAGTCATGACCTAAATAATTATTATTACTGTTAGTACGAGATAGGAAATGCTACAGTTCAGTCACCCACTCTGCCCCCAAACCCAGTTTTGTGACAGTACCTTCCTAGGGAATCCAAGGTTCTTTACTAAGGAATACAATCGAGTGTTTTCAGAACATCTAAAGTGTCGTAAACATTCTGTTAAATATAAAGCACACTGTAGCTAAGCCCGCCAAGCTCCATTTATTTCCATTATTTATGTGACGGGTTCACACCAAGAAAACTACAATTGAGAAAACTATAGCTCAAGAAAAGTTTATTTTTAAGCAGCCCAAAAGTTGATAGAAGGTAGGGGCTGTGGCTGGGAGTTTAAGTTTGTCAGGGTTTTGAAATAAGACAGGTAAGTGCTGAAATTGTTGGTAAGGCAAACTTTTCAGGAAGAAGCTGTGAAGGGAGGAAACAAGATCTGGGAGACAAGACTAAAGAACATATTGTACACAGCAAGTCTAAAAAGATTATTGCATCTTTATGAGGTATGGAAGCTAGACAATTGCTTATGGGAGGTAATAGCTAAGAAAAGAGAGACCAAGAATAAATGACTAAATTCGAGCATATTTTCTTGTCAATTCCTCTTCTTCCTCAGCATCCCCACCCCTGCCCCATTTCTCATCCCCACCAAGTCAGGAGAGGCAAGCGCAAATTGGAAATAAGAGTCTGAGTAAATGCCTAAAACTTTTTCATGTGTGGACCAACATGATTTGAGTGCTTCCTGCGTGTCAGTCACTGTTCTAAGTATATTAAATACGTTAACTCATTTAATCCTTACAACTAACAACATAAACAGCAGTCTTATTTCAATTTTAATGAAGAAACTGAGGCACAGAGGGGTTTAGTCTGGTACAACCTCACAAAGCTAATTAGTGTCAAAGTGATGAGCCTACATTTGTTTTTATTCATGTTGCACATCTAAGACAAGAGAGTGGGTATGCCTCTTGGGCAAAACCAGAACAAGTTCCTTCTTTCTATATTGGCAGTCCAAGAGAGCCTTACAAGTGATGCTGAATAGGTAACTTTGGTTAAACAGATCATTCACATAAGCCCTTGGGACCAAAGCTCTAATTCTAGGCCAGTTACATTTGTATCAGGAACAGATTCATTTGCTACTAAACTATTATCGGCTGCTTTGAGGAAGGGGGTGGAGGGAGCAGCAGCAGGCTGTTAGGTAACACAGACAGACACATGGTATTCTATAGAAGCCATTGGTGGAAAGACCCCCTCCAGTCCTGGATGTGCAGTTGTGTACACAATGTGAACCACGCCCAGGGCTGAAACTTGCTGTAAGAGATCCTATGTTCACTAATAGGTGAATGGAAGCAAACTTGTTTAACACATATAAATCAAACCACTCTGCTCAGCAGCTTTCACTATCATTTTGGGCTCTATTTCCCCACCAGGAAAGTAGAACCTCCAAAACTGACTACTAATAGTTGTTACTACCCTTATGAAGATGGCTCAAATGTAAAATGCTTTTGAAAAACAAGTAACTAAAATTCTAAGTTCCTAAGATATGCTGATGAATAAGTCAAGAGCAGTCACTGGATGCCTTTGGAAGAAGCCTCAACTCAACAATCCCAATAGACATCATTATAGTGGCTAACTCTGCTTGAGTACACGGATTCCCTACTTTAAACAAATAAATAAAAAATACAACAGTATCACTCTGCACCTTAACTGTCTGAGTTAGAACCAAGAGTGGTATCTTGAATACAAACTAACCTTACCTACCTGCTCACCAATGTCACTTACGTTCTCTGACTGATCTGTCCAGACCCTCTCTTAAGAGTTCAGCCATCACTAGCTACCAGCTCCTTTTCCTTACTGCTGTACAGCTTCCTTCTCTGGTGCCTGACTTCTCATCTCCTCCTCCTATCCAAGTGTCTTCTATCAAACACCACCAGGGTTTTCAGCTTACAATATTAGCTAATCAATGTTTATGTCACTCATTGCCTTTAAAAACATTTCCCTTGCTCTAATACCATCAAAAGGTAAATGCCAGCAGGACTCATTTTTCTTATTAAGTCTCTATACACCCAATCCTCCCCAATCCAATTTCCCCCCAAATTATGCCACCTCCTTGTGCATGCTGTTCCTGTTATCACATTCTGCCTAGACGTCACCTTTTCAATTCAGCCTTTTCCCAGGTTACCTCACACAAAATGACCAGTTTCCTCTTCTACTTCATATTAACATTTAACAGATAGAGCTGAAATTACTTGTTTACATGCCTGGCAATGACCAGGTCATTCTATTTTAACTTGTAGGCTCCTATCTGAGTAATTGCTCAATAAATATTTAATAGAAGAATAAATGTCCAGCCCTTTAATACTTTGAACTTTCTATAAATGACCTTAAAATCATGTAGTATGTATATTATTTTAAATTAATGTTTATAAACAGAATATGTGAATGTTATTAACCTAGTGCCTTTAACACCTTAAACTTTGTGTTCATCAATGCATTCTTTTTTACAGTTTATTTAAAATTGAAAAAATGTTAAAAATTGCAGAAATGCATAATGAAGAAAGCAAAATTTCCCCTACACCCCCCCCCCCACCCCCGGTGAAAAACAAAATAAGCTTCAGTTTTGTGATGATAAGTTCCGGATTTTTCTTGTGCACACTCCACAACATATGCACTCCCACTGATGTCATGCTCTACTTGCACCACACTTGCTTTATTCACTTGATATAGGTCTCACATTCTTTTTAATGGCTTCACAGATCTTACAGTATGGATATATTAGAATTCATTTATCCCCTTTTCCAGTGTTGGATATCAGAGTTGTTTCTAATTTTTTTTTTTTACTGTCATACATAATAATGCAAGGTACAACCCCTGGATTACCTATGGGGCAGCACCTCTACCACTACTAGCTCCATTATCATCATCACACTGTGGTGACATCATCACATCTCAATCGATGTAGTGGCTCTACTGCGAAGCACTGTTCTTATCCTTATCATACAAATGAAACACAGGGACATTCAGAAAGGTGACTTGCCCAAGATACAGGGAAGATTTGAACTCAGGCAGTTTGAATTCAGATCTTCTGATTTTAAACTATAATATACACCGCTTCCCAAAGGTATAAATATATTCCCCCAAACTTTTATGTAGGTGTTCCCATACATTAAATTCAAAGTGGAAGAGTGCCTCTATCTCTTTATACATGAGTTTAAATCATTAAGTATTTCCCATGTAAGTCATATATCAGGTATTAATCATACATAAATGATTAACTACTTCGTACTTCACTAAAAACAGTAGACCTCAAAAATTAAATTCAGGAAACTTTTCACCAACAGTGTTCTTATAGATCATAAACAATCAAAAACAAACTTCTAAATGTGCTAATTTTAGAAATCAAGATACAAAAGAGACATGCCCAGAACAAATAAACAGTGTAGCAGTGCTTTCTATTTCCTCACCATGTTTTTAATCTAAAAAATTAAATAATGTGCACAAGAAATAGAATAATTACCATATAATTAATTTGATAAGCACTCAAATTTATAGCAAACTCCATATGCTAACAGAAGAATGCTTTATATATTCATTTACGTCTTTCATTTAACATTCTGGTAAAAAAATGGGGAGGTCAAAAATAGGTTTAGAGTTGTAATAAAAAATAAATACAATAATAATAATACGAGACTAAACTATTTCATGTACTCACAACTGTAAGCCTACTTTTGCCCACATCTGTATAATGTTAATATGGAAAGAAATAGTCCAAAATTGGATGTTTCTTTATATAAAAAGAAAGGTATGCATAAAAGGCAAAGGAATAGATAAGAAAGGATTACTTTTTAACAGTTTTGAACCACAACTGTAGCTTTAGTATTAGAAAAAGAAAACTAAAAAGAATCTTCAATAGATGTGTGAATTAAATAAAACAATATAGATTTGGGCTTTATTCACCGGAAAATTTTTTTTAACTTAAATGGTCCTTAGAAGAAATTCAATGACTTAATACTAAGTAAACATGTTAAACTAAGCTAACTGTTGAATAACCATGAATAGTAGAAAAAGCAAGACTGATACAGTTTCTGAATCATCAAGTTGCACAGCTACTGAAAGTTTGATTTGAGCATCTGTTTGGGCCAGAGTTAGAATGGAGTGAGGTCAGTAAATTCAAGGAAGAAAGGAAATCTGGGCTTCCCATAAAACTAAGTTTATAAGAGGAGACCACAGGGATGGATGCCTTTGAATTCAATGTATATTCTGATTTTAGTGATTCATAAATATTATAATTTCTCCAATATGGAGTATATAAAATGAAGAAAATGTAAGTAGCAAGATTTTATTTACAAAAGATGATCTCAACAGTGGTGCTCAAACTTCAGTATGCATCAAAATCTTATGGAGGGTTTGTTAAAACAGACATCCCACACTTATAATTTCTAATTTGGTTATTAACTCATTCTGACAACCACTGACCTAAAATACCAACTTAGAATTCTTTAGCTGGGGGGCTGGAAAGAAGTATTCCAAGTCATGAAAGGCAAGGACCTACATCCAAGATTTGCTCTATCCAGCGAAGCTTCCATTCAGAATGGAAAGGCAAATAGAGTGCTTCTCAGATAAGGTCAAGTTAAAAGAGTTCATCATCACCAAGCCCTTATTATATGAAATGTTAAAGGGACTCACCTAAGAAATAGAAGAGATCAAAAACTATGAGCAGTAAAATGACAACAAACGCGTAAGTATCAATAACTGAACCTAAAAAAACAAAAACTAAGCAAACAACTATAACAGGAACAGAACTAGAGAAATGGAGATCACATGGAGGGTTTTCAGTGGGAAGGGGGAAGGGAAGAATGGGGCGGGAAAGGTACAGGGAATAAGTATAAATAGTAGGCATAAAATAGATAGGGAGAGGTTAAGAATTGTGTACAAAAGACAGAAGCCAAAGAATTTATATGTACCATCCATGGACATGAACAAAGGGGAGGGAGATGCTAGAGGGCAGGGCAGTGTAGAGGGGTGGGGGAGAAAAGGGAGGAAAAAGACTGGGACAACTGTAATAGCATAATCAATACAATATACTTAAAAAATAAACAACGTCCATTAAAAAAAGCATTCTTTAGTTGGTACAGAAAGGCTTCTTAATTCTAACTTAGTGTGTGTTTCCTTCCAGGCTAGACTGTGAAATACTTGAACATCAGTGTATATCATTACACATTTTTCTATTTTACTGTCTAAAAGCGTGCCCACTACTCTCAGAAAGGGTGGGAATAAATGGTGACTAAAATTAATGCAATCAAAGTGAAATTCAATTAAAATCCTTTACTTATGTTTGTGAAACAAAATACTCTGTTTTTTCTTTCCATGTAGGTTCAATTTCTCTATTGTTTGATACCACTTAAACTGAAGGTGCTGGGATATAGCAAATTCTTTTGTTCAAGAAGTATTTATTGAGGCTCTACTATATTCAGACACTATTTTAGGCCCTGGAGATAGCAATGAGCAAATTAGTTCCTGTCTCATGGACTTAAATTCTAGCTAATAAGACAAACAGATATGTACAATACAATATTGGCTAATGATAAGTGCAGTGAAAAGGGAGGAAAAGTAGCATGAACTGGGTGGGGGGGAAGGATTTTTAGAAAAGTGGAGCAAGCCCTGACCAGGTGGCTTAGTAGGTTGGAGCACTGTTTCATACACCACGAGGTTGCAGGTTCGATCCCCCATCAGGGTGTATGTGGAGGCAACCAATTGATGTTTCTCCTATTGATATCTCTCTCTCTCAAATCAATAAACATATCCTTGGATGAGAATAAAAAAAAAAAAGGCACATGGACCAAGAATGGCTGCACTGAGAATGCAGTGTTAAAGCTGAGACCCCAACACAATCCAAGTCTGTGCATGTGATGATCTGGGGCATGAGCATTCCAGTCAGGTGAAACTGAGGAGGCTGGCATGGAGGGGACAGATAAGCAAATAACAAGATATAGTGATCTACTTTGTTTTTATTCAGACTCATCCAGAAAAGAAAACCTCCCATCATTTCAAACAATAAAGGGTTGAATGGGTAAGGCCTAAAGGGGACTGCCAAGACTAAAGGGTTGTGCCAATTTCTCCAAACTCATGGACAAGTCAAAGCAAGCAATATACATTTTCACACCATATCACATTTACATGCACTAAAGGTAGGACTTTAGACATGGGAAAGATATGGAGTTTTTCAAGGCTGGAATATCATGCCTGACCACTACACCAAAGTCTTTTTGGGAAAGAAGAGGAGATAAAACACTGGCCCTGAATTGAGATGGCAGTAAGAAAGAAGTCAGCATTTCAATGAGATGTAAAAGGGTAAGATATTTGAATTAGGATAAGCAAGAGAGAGTAGCAGGCTATAACTAAAGTAATTCATAAATGAGAATTATCTGTCCTTGGGGGAAATAGATTTTTATGTAGGACTTACTACTGCTGGTTGAAAGATAACTTATCTACTACAACAAATACAAACTTCCTGCAATATTTTAAAAATAAAATACTCTATGTCATAACATTGAAGGTGACTCAACATCAACTTCCTGCTCTTGCCTAAGGATCCTCTTGCATTAGTAATGACTAACAAACCATCTGCAAATCTAATCAAACAAGAAAGTCTTGATTACACCACAAGTTAGATGATCAACCTCTCCCTCTCGCCTGCCCCACAATTCAGAAATAAAGAAGTCACCCCCAGGACACTGAAACCTTACTAAACACACCCCGATGAGTAGTTCAAATACAGGATTATGAATAAGTAGTTCCTTAGAATATAAGAGGAACAGGAAAAATAGATGCAATGATCCTATAAAGGTATCTAATTCTGATCAATTTCATTTTTTTTTAAAAATCTGGTCTGTTGTATTTACGATGTGTCACAAACTGTTATTATATGCAAGGCATTATTTGAAGTTTCTCGTAAGTAAATATTAACTTAATTAACAGCCCCATGGCATAGATACTACTATTATCCTCACTTTATACAGATGAGAAAACTAAGGCACAGAAAAGCCGCCCAAAATCACTTAGCCCAGAGTAGTCAGTGGCAGAACTGGGATTCAAACCCAGACAGTTCTAGCTCTTCAGAACCCATGCTCTTAAGTACTATACTGCAAATAACAATGTTTTAAAACTTTCACATTTCCATGACTAAATTTTAACAGTAGCCTCCAAATTGGTCTTAACCAACTGCTACATTAAACACTGTATGTGCCCCAAGATCATCTTGCATCCCCTCCTTTGAAAAATAGCTCTCTGGCTCAGGGCTCTCCAAAGCCCACAGGAAAATTTCTCAAATCTTTATTGGGTTATTTATTCAAGGTCCTCTATAGTCAGGTATTACATAGCACTGTGTGGGTCCTGAAAGCACTCACCACTATCATTTATACTCCTCCTCTCCTCTCTAGGGCTTCCCTGCAGGAACTCTTCTAACCCAGCCTCCTTGCTTTGCTAACTCCTACTCACCCCTCCTCAATATGAAAGCCGCTTCCTCAAGAGGGCTTTGCCTAATAGTTTCCTCTCCTTTGCATCAAGTACTTTCTCTTTGGTAAGATGATTCCATCACATAAGTAATTTAGTAATTTATTCCATGTCAGTACCCCCCAGTTGCATGGCTTGTTCATTCCTGCCAGCAAAGGCATACCTCACTTTACTATGCTTCACTTTATTGCACTTCACAGATACGCTTTTCACAAACTGAAGGCAAGACCCTCTACCAGCAAAGAGATTAGGACTCACTTAACTGCAACACACTTCACTGTGGTGTGGAACCAAACAGAATATTTAGGTTGTAGGTCTGCTTGTACTTAGCAGTGTCATGGACTTTTACCTCCAAGACATCCCCAATGCACCGCCCCCCATCGTTTTCTCCTAGCCTCCACTGTTTTTACCCACTGAAATTCTACTCTATTCTCATACTATCTCTTTGTGAAGCTTTTCTCAACCCTATCATACTAGAATGTCTCCTTCCCACCTATCTATGGAAACTGCACTTGTTTTGATTTTTTTGGATGCTTACTGCAGATTGTCTTGTATTTGTTCTTCTACATTGAGTTAAATATAAATCAGGTAATGATATGAGAAGAATTTATCATTCTTCTGTAGAAGAGAGAAAAAAAGTTCTTTATTTCAACAATGGGAATGTTCATTCTTCCAAGGTTGCTAAGGACAAAATGGCAACATTAGAAATTATCGCCACGTCCATTTGTGATATACTTTGATCTGCAGACTTAGGCTTGTTAGAATTTAGAGGAACTAAAATATATTCATTCACCCCTGAATCTTCTGCAATTTTGTTTACAAAGGAGTCTTCCATAAATATAAACATCTAAAATGCATATGCTTGACCTTGTAAGCCCTAAACAATTCCTTATAAAATTCTGCCCACACTACTAAAACTTTTAGGTAGACACAATGGAAAAGGTTGTCATATACAACAAATATTAAATACTATTGTGACTTTTTTGTGGCCTCAATAAACTAAACATGGGACAAGTGTGTATAAACATTTATTGAAGAAAAAGCAATTTATAAAATCAAGTCTTGGTAACAGAAATATGATTTCTCTTCTGATTTCCACAGTTTTATTCTCAAGGTGAGAAATGACTTAAATCATGCAGCTCTAAACCTTAAGCTCAGGCTGTTTCACTTTTGTGTATAGACCTATCTGCTTCACAGTAATGGCAAGCTCATTTCTTCCCCCTCCTCCTCCAGTTCAGGTGTTCTCCTGTGTCTTACAGGTAACTAACTAGAAGATTCTTCTGCCAAACTGCTTAGACCACAATGAATAGTGTAGTAGATTAAGATGAAAGTCTGACCTATACATCTGAAGGCTTAGGTTGGAATCCTGGCACTGTTACTTGCCTGCACTCTCCTCACTAGCATATTGTGCCCCCAACTACTGTGGTCATGTCCTCTTCACAGCAGATGCTTCTCTGTACCCTAATCATTTGCATACACCTCCCCCGCACCATCGGGCTCTAATGCTTGCATATAAACATCTTATTTGTTTGTCTTAGTATCCCCAGAGCTCAGCACTGCCACCAAACATAACCAAAGTTTGCTGAGCTGAAAAAATGAAGAAATTATCTGTGGCAAGAATACTGATTGATCTTGGTCAAGTCACAATCTCTCAGGTCCTCAGTTTGTTAAAAGTTGATATCATTTTGCAGGATTTTTATATTAAATACTATCTCATGAAATAAGAGTGACTCACATGCATTAGGCACTTAGTAAAGGTTTTATTCCAACTGAATATAGGAATAAAATTAAAAATAGGAATAATAAAATAGATCATTAATGTTTCTATGGGTTTTAAGTTTCCATTTTAGAGGGTTTTTTTTTTGTGTGTAATACATGAACCAGCAGTATCAGCACCACATGGAAACTTATTAGAAATGAAGAATCTCACTCAGGTTCCATTCCAGACTAATTAGTCAGAATCTGCACTTTACAAATCTCCAGGCAATTCCTTCACACACTACAAACTGAAAACCACTGATCTAGAATACGGACAACTAATAAGGTTCACTTGTTTCATTGAACTTCTTTATAGAATTATCCACCATGGATTCAAGTTTTACCAATACAGGAAACAACCATTTGGTGGATTACTTGGTTTAAAAAAATCACCTCTGATGCATTTTAAATGAAATTATATTAAATATAATTTTAGCCTTATAATAAACTCCAGAAAGATACCATAGTTAAGGAAAAAAACTGTGAAATGTTTAGATTCAGACAGACTTTGGTTCAAAATCTTGGATCCAATATTTATTAGCTTTCTAGCATTGAACAAGTTCCTTAAACTATTTGATGCTTACTTTCCTTATCTAGAAAATGGAGATGAATATTTCTCAATTAACTGTTGAGAGGATTAAAGGAGAAAGTGCTTGACATAGGGCAAAAGAGTCAGTTTCCTACTCTTTCCTAAAATAGTCCTGCCATTTTGTTGCAATTGTTTAATTTACAAAAGCTGTGTATAATACAAGTAGGTTTATGCGGGAAAAACAAACAAACAAACAAACACCAAAACACCTGGGCATAAAACATGAAATAATTAAGAAACAAATAAAGGGAACCCATAGAAGGTTTTCCCTTTTTCATAGGGGAATGACCCCAGAAAAAAATCATATTTTAATGTCTTCCCAAGTTTTTTAGGATAAAGCTCAAACTCTTAGTTGATCACACAGAAATTTTCTGTGAATGTCTTCGGTCCCATCCCTTCACCATTCTACTAGTTATGTGGTGCTGGGGGTTTCAGGCCCCAGTAATCTCTCACATACCACTATCTTTACCTTCCCCTTCCTTCAGCAAACTTAACTCATACTCATCTACTAAATTCAGGTCCTGAGTCCAATCACTTCTACTTCTACCACACTGGTCCACCTTTCCCTTGAATTATTGCAACTGCCCCCTAACTGATCTCCCTACTTTTAAAAAAACTTGGATTATATCACTCCTCTGCTCAAAACCTGCAAGTCCCTGTATAATATGGCTTCCATGCTACCTCTCACCGACTCTGTTCTAGTTGCAGCGGCCTCTTTACTGTTCCCTAAACATGCCTCAGCATCTTGGAACTGCCTGTTATGTTATGCATGGAACATTCTTCCCCTTTTCCCCAGATGTCTGCATGATCTCATTCAGATCTCTGCTCAAAAGACATCAATTACAGAGGACTTCCCTGGACAACCTATCTAAAATATCTCCCTTTAACAGGTTAGGTTTATTTCTCTCTTTCCATTTTCAATACCTAACACATATATTTGTTTATATTCTGTATTCTCATGATTTGGTATACTGCCTGGCACATATTAAGTATTTAATATTTATTGCAGGACTAAATGAACCTCCAGCTTTTTGAAGATGACTTCTCTACTTCTCTACTGATTCACATTTTCCTCTTCTACTTTCTCAGCATTTGGTGCATATGAGTGTCTGCCATAACATTTACTGTTATAATTATATGGGTGGGAGGACTGTTTTAACTTGACTCTTCAATCCCTGTGGCCATTACAGTACCTAATACACAGCAGGGCATTTTCGTGGAATCAATGATTTAGAAAGAGAACAATTCAACTGTCTCAAGGTGAAACTTGGAGACTTCATGAAATACCATTTTCCTATTTGTCTATTACAGCTGGATGAACTTCCTAGAGAAAAAGGCCAATTATAAGCTCAGAGAACTTCCTAATATGCAACACTTCAGACTTTCTTCACTTCAACTTAATTCTTTTAGATTGTAACTTAATAACTTAGTTTTAGTAAGTACATTTATAAAAGATTAGCTTCCTGTTAAGCTCATTTAGATTTCAGAATGTTCAAATATAGCAACAACCAAGCTCATTTAGATTTCAGAATGTTCAAATACAGCAACAACCTTTTGTTAAAATGTTAACCTGAAGTAAGTTTTATTACCTCCTTACCTATTGACATCAAAAGAAAGTATTATTTTGGAAAACTCTGTCTATTGCTGCAGGATTTCATCTCACTGATGATGCCTATATATGGTAATCTATGGATATCATTTTTAAAGAATTAGCATCTTAATCTTTCACACAAATATTCCTCTTGTGAGTCACAGAGCTATTGTAGCAATAGAGTAACCAGAAGGATTTACAAATCAGTGGGAAAGACAAAAATAATATCCCAACATTTATCAAGAGAAGAAATAAAACAGGCATTTATTTGGTTCCTAAATGTAAATAATTTGTAATCTTTCTCATTCTAATCCAAAGCAAAGTTTCCAAAATTCCACAAATAATCATGGAAGAAAAGTTGAACAGAGATACTTCTATTTTTAAGCATCACTATCTAATAACTGATTTTACTAAGAAAGCTGATGGCAATGATACTAATGTCTTTAAGTTAGTTCTTTATACTTTTTTTTTTTCTTTTTAAAACATCAACCAGTTGCCTCTCACATGTCCTTGACCAGGGACCAGGCCTGCAACCCAGGCATGTGCCCTAACCAGGAATCAAACCAGCAACCCTTCAGTTAGCGGGGCAACACCCAACCCACTGAACCGCACCAGCTAGGGCTATACTTTTTAAATAGTATCCTTTTATCTTCACAGTCCCTATATTTTGATTAGCAGCTATTAAAATAAAATGCACTGTTCCATACTTTTAAACAAGAAAAATGGTTCATGTTTCTGTATATACGCTTTTGCTTTTTACTATTATCCCCTCTCCTGTGGCCATCTTTTCTTAATTTACCTAAATTCCCAGATCAGAAAAAAAGAAATGAGCAATTTGGTTAAAAAAAGATATTTTGGATATCTTAGTTAGATATCTTAGTTAAAAAGATATTAACCAAATAACTTAGATATCCTAGTTAAAAAGCTACTACCTAAGATATTAATTTGAGATTAACTAATACAAATACAGTCTCTTACTGCATTCATTGCTCTGACTTTGGGTTTTGTTACAATTTTATTCCTGTAAATACTGTTGATGCACTACTAGTAGAGCTTTGTTCCATATTCTCTGACTTCAGGCTGACAAATAATTTCTATTTTATAACTTTCTGAAAATCAGAAACATTTTGACTCATGTAAATTCATGTAAATGTAGCCCCAGAGACAATGTGGTAACAGATTTTTAAAATTATTTTAAATGAAGAAACAGTGCCTACTGGTTCATACAAACTGATAAAATTTAAAATATCAGATCAAATCACATTTACTTATCTATTACATGAGTATATGCAATATATCATACCAATCACTGTATACTGTTAACAATAATTTCTAACTATACACTGATCACCTCATATATGTTGTGTCATTTAATCTTCACAATAGCTCTCTACATTCAATGTTGTATTACTGTTATCCCCATTTCCCAAGTGAAGAAACTGAGGCACAGGCAGGAAGAGTAATTTGCCCAAGATCTTACAGGCACTAAGCGACAGAAGTAGGGTTCAAATCCACATCCACCAGACTCCAAGAGCCCTCAGTCTTAACTCCCAACTATAATAGATTCTTTTCAGTTCACTCCAAAGGTGAAAAGTATAACTTCAAAGTTTGTGAACTACAACATATAAAGTAGGAATTATGAACTCCTAAAATCTGTTGTCAGCTTTCCAACTTCTTACACATCCTGCCCTTTTCTGTAAAAATCTTACACTTCTTTTTTACCTGTCATTTTTACATTTCACATCTATTCTCTACCTATCATTTTTCTTGGAAACAATTTTTCTTCCCCATTTGGTTTTCTGTGCTCTGACTGAGATTATACAAAGCAGGAGTTAATAAATACAGCAGGCAAACACTGAGGCAGTTATGTACTACTCTGGTTGCTCCTCAACATTTTCCCCAACTGTAATGATAGGTGTTTAGCACATTCCTCTAACATGTATCATCTTTCTCCAGCTAGAGCATTTTCTCCACCCATCTTGAGGTATTTCCTAGGAATTCCATGCAGATTCATAGGGAAATCTAAAAGTACTGCATTGGCAAGATTTAGTATTAGTCAAAAAATGGCTGACTTTAAAACACAAAAATAATGGATCCCTTAAAATGTATCGGTAATAACACACTTGATTTTTGATTGTTATCAAAGGTACATTTTTAAAAAGCAGATAATTGGGTTAATTGATTTTGCTTAACTTAAATCACAGCATGTAATTTTCAATGTTCTAAACAGTTCCTAAACAGCCTTTGGCATCAAGTTATTTTTGAATTATCAGTGAGTACATTTTCTTGACTTTATTTCTGCTTTAAGATTCAGCAATCTTGTGTCACTGTTAACAAGCTACTACTAAAAAAAATGTAGTATTTCATTTAAATAGATAGAGCTGATTAAAGTACCACTTTTCTCTCCCCAAGTCCTTATT
Source organism: Anoura caudifer (assembly GCA_004027475.1). Lineage (NCBI taxonomy): Eukaryota > Metazoa > Chordata > Mammalia > Chiroptera > Phyllostomidae > Anoura > Anoura caudifer. The sequence goes on from PVKU01003213.1 coordinate 121,653, forward strand.
TTCTAATGTCTAACCCAAGAATCACTAATGTTTACCCAACTCTCAGTATGCACAACTGTTTTATTTATTTATATTTTAGATTTTATTTCTTTTAAGAGAGATGTGGGGGGGGGGAGAAAGAGAGGGAAAGAAACATCGATTGGCCTCTCATATGCATCCCAACAAGGGACTGAACCTGCATAGCACACCAGTAACCCCTCACTTTGCAGAATGACGTCCAACCAACTGAGCCAGGGCTGTACAACTATTTTATATAGATCCCAAGCACACAACAAAGGGCCATTAAGTCAATATGCTATAAGCATAATACATTTAATAGAACTTCTGTAGGGCAATCATATCAAATAATTTAATAGAACAGTTTATATCTATATACACTTATACCATATATTTTAATGTAAAGTAAAATAGAACCATTATCTTACTGAATTATTCAAATTACCTTTTATTTTTCTTTTCCTCACCTTCCAAATGCTTTTCACAAACTTGAGTCATTTATTTGTCAATTAAATGAACAAAAATATAAATTAATATTCTTTATAAAATCTGGTAAGTCTAGCCTCTAGAGCCCTTTCTGGGTAATACCTTTAAGTGATTATTCAATTATATACACTCCTTTCAACCTCACATTCTGAAAAATAACTTCTAAAACCAAAGTACACTGACCATTTTTGCTAAACGGAATTAAAGTGAATAAAACAAACAGAATTTCATAATAGCATTTCACAGAATCTTAGGATATTACTCACTCTAGCTAACCATTAAAAAGTAGGTCTGGAAAGTCTAGAGAAGAAAGACAGTATTTTAAGGAAAGCAGTATGATCAGAAATAATTAGCGCACAACACAATGCTGGACTCAAATATCTGAACGAGAATTCTTTCCAAAGAGCAAAACTAGAAAGTTCTAGTTAAATTAATCAATAATAAAAATGTAAATCAAGTTACATTTAGTTTGATTGACCCAGTGAAATGCTTCAAAAGAGCTGTGTAGCTTTCTTTTATCTGAAGGCTTCAGATTAGTGGAAGGCATTCCCTTCAGGGTGAAAACTGTCTGTAGACACCATGCCTAACTGCAAGTCCTGTGCTGCTTTGTTAAAGTAGATGCCTTTGAAACTTAAATGCCCTCACAAATCTCCTTCCTCACTATCTCCAGGTTCTAAAAACTCCTTAGAAGATTATTTTCCAAGCACAGGCAAGTGTCACTTTTGCGGCTTTTGTTTCAAGTGGAAAAGTCCTGACTGAGAAAAGGTGCTGTGTATGTGCTTCACTGGGAAAGGCACAGCCGCAATAGGGGTGCTTTCCAGATGGAGAAAGACAGTCCCTAGGTTGAAACCTTAGTAACATGACATTATATCTATAATTTTATATGAGCATGAGGTATCAAGATCACAGCTCCTGTGATATCCATTCCAAAGCATTACAACACACCATGTATAGTCCTCTATTTATTCTCTAAATTTTCACTGAAATGGGAAAAAATAAAAGACAACAATCTTGTGCATGTAATTCAGAGTAAAAAGAGGCATTTACTATGGATATTATCAATAACCTAAACTTGATTTGGTAGTTAAGCCTCCATTTGTATTTGTAAACATATTTAGAATCCACACTTGAATTTTCATATATGCTTAATTTAACACCTTACTCTCATTTTTAACTTTTGCCCACTCCTTTTCTTTTTTACAATCAGTTTGTTTGTTTTAAAGATTTTGGTTTTGGACTTCTGGCCAAGATGGAGGCATAGCTGGACACGCTGTGCCTCTTCTCACAACCAAGATAACGGACAACAAAAATATAGAACAAAAAAAAAAAAGAAAACCCAACCAGGACAGAGAGAAAACTGAATTGTGCGGGAGTGCCACAACAACAATTCACCCAGACTGGTAAGAGGGGTGGAGTCAGGGGCCGGGGGAGTCCGCAGCTGGCAGACTCAGATCACGGTAGGATAAGCCGGTGGTGGTCCCGGGCACGCAGTCACTCCAGGCCCACAGGCAGCAGACCTCGACACACATTCCCACACAGATAAACAAGGCAAAAATGGGCAGCAAGACAGACTGCACAACGCAGGGCCCCAGCGCCGGGAAGTGAAGCCTAAAAGCATCCATTGAAAATACTTACAGGGGCTGAGATGCCGGGAGGGAGTCCCAGCCTCACAGGAGAGTCCGTTGGGGAGACCCACGGGGTCCTGGAGTGTGCACAGGTTCACCCACATGGAAATTAGCCCCAGAAGGGCCCAATTTGATAGGGGGAAGAAGCTGAAGGGACTGGGATCCTGGAAAGAGCGCGGAGCAAGCGCCATTGTTCCCTCTCAGATCCCGCCCCAACATACAGAATCACAACCTAGCGACTGGGCTGCTCCGCCCTCGTGAATGCCTAAGGCTCTGCCCCTCGCTACATAACAGCCGTGACCAGACAAAAAAAAACACACAACACCAAGGATGGCTCAAAAGGGAGAACAGACCGGGGCACCCGAGCTAATTCATCTGAGCGACCAGGAGGTGGTCAACCTGTCACATACAGAGCTCATAGCACTGGTAGCCAACCTATCAGAAGCACAGTTCAAAGCTCTGGTGATTAGGAAGCTCACAAAATTGGATGATTTTGGTCGCAAATTAGAGGAACAAATGGAGGCTACAATAAGTGAAATGAAGGAAAATGCACAGGGAACCAATAGTGATGGGAGGAGAACTGGGACTCAAATCAATGGAGTGGACCAGAAGCAAGAAAGAAACAACCAAGCAGAAAAGAATGAAGAAACAAGAATTCAAAAAAATGAAGAGAGGCTTAGGAACCTCCAGGACATCTTTAAACGTCCCAACATCCGAATTATAAGGGTACCAGAAGGGGAAGAAGAAGAGCAACAAGTGGAAAACTTATTTGAACAAATAATAAAGGAGAACTTCCCCAATCTGGCAAAGGAAATAGAATTCCAGGAAGTCCAGGAAGCTCACAGAGTCCCAAAGAAGGTGGACCCAAGGAGGAACACACCAACACACATCATCATTACATTAGCCAATATTAAAATGAAGGAGAGAATTCTAGAAGTGGCAAGCTATAAAGGCAGAGTCACCTACAAAGGAGTTCCCATCAGACTGTCAGCGCATTTCTCAAAAGAGACCTTACAGGCAAGAAGGGGCTGGAAAGAAGTATTCCAGGTCATGAAAGTCAGGACCTACATCCAAGATTGCTCTATCCAGCAAAGCTTTCATTTAGAATGGAAGGGCAGATAAAGTGCTTCCCAGATAAGGTCAAGTTAAAGGAGTTCATCATCACCAAGCCCTTATTATATGAAATGTTAAAGGGACTTATCAAGAAAAAGAAAATAAAAAATATGACAGTAAAAGGACAGCAAACTCACAGATGTTAACAACCACACCTAAAACAAAAGCATACTAAATGAACAAGTAGACCAGGAGCAGGAACACAGAAATGGAGATCACATGGAGGGTTAGCAACAGGGGAGTGGGAGGAGGAGAGAGGCGAAAAAGGTACAGAGAATAAGTAGCACAGATGGTGGGTAGAAAATAGACAGGGGGAGGGTAAGAATAGCGTGGGAAAAGTAGAAGCTAAAGAACTTATGAAACATGGACATGAACTAAAGGGGGGAATGTGGGTGGGAGGGGGTGTGCAGGGTGGAGGGGAATGATGGGGGAGAAAAGGGACAATTGTAACAGCATAATCAATAAAATATCATTTAAAAAATTTTTTTGTTTCACCATACCTGTCTCTTCCTTTCTTAACTCATCATATTGTCTGACCTTCCCATTAAAGATAATAACCTCTAGTATCCTCTTTAAATATTCTAAGGTACAGTGTTCTTTTATTTGTCACAAAATGTCCTTTACCAAATATCATCCCCACACCAACCACCTTCTGTAGAAAGATTTCTCCAGTGTCCAGTGTAACTACTTATATTTTAAAATAGTGCCTCTAATGCATTAACAGATCCTATCCCCTATTTTCTGAGGCTTTACTCTCTATCACTTAGCTTAACCTTGGTCATGTGTACACTAAGAGCACGGGCTCTGGAATCTCATTCATTACCAGAGCCTGAGAATCCCAGTTTCTACCATTTAAAAGGTATGTAATTCGGGGAAGGTTACTCATATGTGAAAGTTTTCTCATATATGAAGTGAGACTAGTAACAGCACTAACTTAAATGACCATTATGAGAATTAACTCAGATTGCACACAATGAGCTTAGCAGAATGCCTAACATATAAATATGATTTATTACTTTTTTGGTTTCTTTTTTAAAAAGGTATATTCTATTGATAATGTTATTAGAGTTGTCCCATCTCTTTCTCCTCTTCATCCCCTTACATCCTGCATCCCCTTCCCTCTAGCATTCCTGCCCCCCGTCAGTTCATGTCCATGGGTCATATACATAAGTTCTTTGGCTTCTACATTTCCTACACTATTCTTAACCTCCCATCTTATTTTGTACCTACCATTTATGCTTCTTTTTCCCTGTACCTTTACCCCCATTTTCTGCCCTCTCCCTGCTGATAACCCTGCATGTGATCACTATTTCTGTGAATCTGTTTCTGTTCTAGTTTACTTGCTTCATTTTTTCTTTTTTTTTTTTTTTTTAGGTTTGGTTGTTGATAGTTGAGTTTGTTGTCATTTACTGTTCTTATTTTGATCTCCTTTTTCTTAGATAAGTCCCTTCAACATTTGGTGTAATAAAGGCTTGGTGATGACAAATTCCTTTAACTTGACCTTATCTGGGAAGCACTTTATCTGCCTTCCACTCTAAACGACAGCTTTGCTGGATAGAATAATCTTAGATGTAGGTCCTTGCCTTTCATGACTTTCAGTAGTTCTTTCCAGCCCCTTCTTGCCTGCAAGGTTTCTTTTAAGAAATCAGCTGATAGTCTTATGGGAATTCCTTTGTAGCTAACTGTCTCCTTTTCTCTTGCTGCTTTTAAGATTCTCTCCTTACCCTTAATCTTAGGTAATGTAATGATGATGTACTTTGGTGTGTGCTTCCTTAGGTCTAACCTTTTGGGGACTCTCTCAGCTTCCTGGACTTCCTATTTCCTTTGCCAGATTGGGGAAGTTCTTCTTTGTTTTTTTTTTTTAAGTAAGTTTTCAATTTCTTGCTCCTATTCTTCCCTTTCTAGCACCCCTATGATTCAGGTGTTGGAACATTTAAAGTTGTCCCAGAGGTTCCTAAGCCTCTTCCTGTTTTTTTTTTTTTGAATTCTTGTTTCTTCATTCTATTCTGGTTGAATGTTTATTTCTTCCTTCTGCTCTAAACCATTGATCTGAGCCCTGGTTTCCTTCCTTTCACTGTTGGTTCCCTGTATATTTTCCTTTATTTCATTTTTCATAGCCTTCACTTTTTCCTCTATTTTGCAACCATACTCAACCATTTCTGTGAGCATCCTGATTACTAGTGTTTTTAACTCTGCATGTGGTAAATTGGCTATCTCTTCATTGCTTAGTTCTATTTTTGGATTTTTAATCTGTTCTTTCATTTGGACCATATTTCTTTGTCCATGCATGCCTGTTACGTTGTAAGGGGCAGAACCTTAAGTATTTGCCATGTAGGACAACCCACGTTCCTGCATTGTGGTGCTATATGTGGGGGAGGGGTCCAAGAGGGTACAATGCCACTTGCCAGGGTCTCCTCTGGCTTTCAGTCACTTCCCCTGTAATCCACAAGCAAATTGGACCCTTCTGGTGCTGATTCCGGGGGGGGGGGGGGGGGGGGGGGGCGGTGTACATTCTAGGACCTTGTAGGTCTCTCCAACGAATTCTCCTGTGAGGCTGGGAGTTTCTCTCGCCATCACCGCATCTCCCATAGATTTTTACAGACAGAGGTTTTGAGGCTTTATTTCTCTGTGCTGGAACTCTGGGCTGTGTGGTCTGTCTCGCTCCCCAGTTGTTCCTCTTAGTTTATCTGCACACAAAGGTGGGACTACCAGCCACTGCCTTGCCCACCTGGTCCTTCAGCCATTGTCTTGCCAGTGTCCTCTCCGCCCCAGGTGCTCATTTCCGCCCCTCTTATCAGTCTTTAACTCCTTGGTTGTCAGACTTCTATACAGGTCAACTTTCTGGCAATTCTGGATATTTTTTGTTTTTATATTGGTTGTTGTCCTTCTTTCGGTTGTGTGAAGAGGCAAAGTGTATCTACCTATGCCTTCATCTTGGCAGAAGTCCAGGCTTATTATTTAATACCTTCTACTACTGTTTACATGTGCTTACGTTTCTCTGGGAATGGTTTTTCCCATTTCAGGTCCTCCCTCTAACATCTGTCTCCAATCTTCTCTTCATTCTGTTTCCCCCATCACTCCTAACCCACTACAATCATGCTTCTCCCCACTCTACTCCAACTGTTCCTGCAAAAGACACCACCTCTCTTTACTAAATAGAGTTGTTCCAGATAGAAGAAGGGTTATGGGGATGGGTTAAAAAGGTGAAAGGGATTAAGAACAAACTGCTAGGTATAAAATTAGTCACAATGCCCTGACTAGTGTGGCTCAGTAGGTTGGGTGTCATGCCTCAGAGTAAAAGGTTGCTGGTTTGATTCCTGGTCAGGGTATGTGCCTGGGTTGCAAGTTCAGTCTAAGGTTGGGGCGCATACAGAAGGAAACTGATCCACGTTCCTCCCCGTCTCTCTGTCTCTTCCTCCCTTCCCTTCACTCTGAAAATAAATAAAATCTTTAAAAATAAATAAATAATGTCTTTAAAAATAAGTAAATAACGTTAGTCATGAGAATTAAAACTGAACATAAGGAATACAGTCAATAATATATGTTGTCAGTCTGTTGGATAGCGAAGATGTATGAGTTGTAAAGAAGAAAGCCATCAAGGCTACAAGGGCTGCCAATTACTGTTACCATTTGTGCCTTGAACCAGCGCACTAAGCTACAAGGTAAAGTGTGGGAGGTAAGGGAGTGATGAGACATCCGGCCCAAATCCTGCCCCGATGCCAGACATAGGTTTGCATCTTCCCAGAGGAAGACAACATCTTTTTCTATAGCATAAAGATGCATAATGGGGTAGCTATGGTCTTGGGCCCACAAAACAAAGAAAGAGGCCAGATAGTATCTAACTTACTAGAGAAGTTGTTTTCACTTACACCTACTATGTACTAGAACTGTAGTAAAAGCTTTATATGTATTATACCATTTCCTTTAATATCTTCCTCTCTATAGAAGGGAGCACTGTCACTCTTCATTATATAGACGAGAAAAATGGTAGATTTAAGTAAATTGCCAAATAAGAGGCAAGAAAATAAGATTTATACTCATGTTCATCTCCTGTAAAAAAGGTGGAAATGTATTCAATAACACGTACTACATCTAAGAAAGATGGCTTAGAGTTTATAAACTGCAATCTCCCAGTTAATCTCATGGTAAACACTTATCTGCTTTAAGAGGTAGGGGATTAGAAACACCACAGCTTGGTTTCCCATCCAAACCACAAAAGGGGTAAACCTTCAATACAAGAAAGCGGAAGAAAATGCAAGCATGTCAAAATTAATCAGCATAGGAATTTGAAATATTCACTCCAGAACTGAAACTTTAAAAACTGTGCCTTTCAGTCACCAGCCCCTTTATGTATTAATGACTGAACAATGTTTTGGCACATAGCATGTTATTTTGAAATAAAGTAAATCTCCCCCATGCAACTGGATAGAAAATAACCATTTTCCTTAAAAGAATAATTACTGCTTTTCCAGAGAAAGTTTTATCAATGCCCAAGCATTACTCAGTGTGGTCTAATTACAGTTTCTCACTCACCTGAGGCCGAGTTCATCATATTCTGCTGCACTGGTGGACTGGTAGGGGCTGTAACATTCATCTGGGAGAGCATAGCCTTCCTGGGGTCCTGCCATGTTGTTGTCTGATCGATATGACTGAGACAAAACAAACAGTTGCATTAGATAACAAATACCAGGTCCTATAAAAAACACTTGCACATATAAAAATAGGGTAGATTATATGGGCTAACAGGTAAAGGTGTCTAAACTAGCTCTGCAAAAGCATATAGTTGTGACATCTCACTGCTCTTACTCTTCCTCTGCAACCTTTTCTTCATCCTCTTATCACTCAGCTTTTACTTCTTAGAGCTTACAAGTGCAAAATTTGGAAAGGCTACGCTGATGTTTTCCCTCTCTGTCTCTCTCAGCAATGAAAAAATGTCCTTGGGTAAGAATTTAAAAAAAGATAAAATGTCATTTATAAAGTAATTGTCTATAACAGTGATCATGTGACTAAAACCCAAACTTTGCAAGGGAATCATCCATGTTAGTTCTCCTAAGCTAAGAATGCCAATTAACATAATTTTTAGACCTACAACCCTTTAGGTAAACACAAAGATATTGCTTTATTACACACCAAAGCCAAAATAGAATTAAAAACTTCATCTGTAAGTTTTTATTGTCTCCTGTGACTGTTGAAAGGCTTCATTTGCTAAACAAAACATTTTCTAACATACACTTAACTTACTGCAAAATATCTTAGACACATGCATATAGATTTCTTCATCTATAAAACTGGTATGAAAACAGCTAAAGAGTCTATGAAATATAAGATTACAAGTCATCTAGCACAGTATCTGGTATATGAACATTCAGTAAGTGTTAGTTTCCTTCTTCTAGCAAATGTTTTAGTGAAACAACTAAAAATATTATGAAACTACCTAAAACACTATCCTGAAAACATAGCCAGAGAAGTACTCAAAGAATTATGCAAGGTTCTCATCTGTATAATTTATAAAAGCAAAAACCTGAAAGCTAGCTGACCTCTAATGATAGGGATTGGTTATAGAAACATTGTTTAATATGATGGATTATAATGCAGCTACTGAAAATATTTTAGAAGAGTATTTGATAACATGGAGAACATTCATAATACAGCTTTTTAAAGTTGGCAGTAAAACAGCATGTACAATACAAAGCTTATTGTTTAAATATGTGTAGTAAGACCACATGGGAAGGACAGACATCAAAATGTAACTGTTTATTTCTAAATGGCAAATTTACAGGACTCTGCTTTGCTAGATTTTCTTATTATTAAACAACCATGAATTCAATAAGACTTATTTTTAAATTTGTTTAAATTTCAAATCTTGAGTTCTCTCTTCTTGAATCATCACATGATAAATACATATGTAAAAATGGTTAGGAAATGACACCCTGTCATTTACTTTCCAAACATGGAATCAGAACACTATCTTCATCAATGACATTACCAAAAACACAGTAAATAGACTCCGGCTGGAACAGAGCAAATACCATCTCTACTGGAGATGGGAGAATTCCTGTAGGTCCTAGGCAAGCAGAAAAGGGATGAAAACAAGCAGGTAATAACAATGCGGAAGGTGTGTACACTTAGGAATGACAGGAGTACCTGTCAATCAGCACTTCATTTTCCACTGGTCATAGATGCTTTTTAGCAGTAGCACTGGCATTTGCTCAGGTCTAGACAGTATAGGCAAAACCTTATTCAAGTCTTGCTATGTAAGCACCTCATTCCAAAAGGTGAAGTCCTTATCGAGCCCAGTAACAGCTTATTCTTCTTCCTTTTCATTCCTCCATGAGCCGATGAACAAATTAAACCATAAAATGTTCTCTAGATCTACAGTGCTTCTCATGTTTACAGATGGTAAGCAAAACACATATGGTAATTAACATAGTCATACTCAATGAAAGAAGTTTAAAATCCACAAGATCAAAATTTAGAGAAATGTTTCTCACTGCCTGTTATAACGTTAAGCAATTAGGAAAGGAAATAGCTGGCAATTCATTATTAGTGGTTCTTAAATCTCAATGAAAGTATATGACACTGCCTACTTCTTGTCCCCAGTACTTTTAAAACTCCCTAATATTTGTGAGGGGTAAAGGAGAAGAGGGAGGTAAAGAAGCAAGTTCATGATTCTGGCTGCTGAAGATTTTCTATTACGTAACAGTTGGGTTTCTCTAAAAACTAATTACATAAATCATGTTAATCTATTCATAACTATATAGAGCTCCACCCCAGTGTTTAGGAAGACCCCATTCTGAACCACCAATCTTCCCAAATATTGTAGCTAACCCATAAAATTCTTCCCAAGGATTCTTTCTCCCTTAAATAAATTAGGGATTTTAATATAATACAGAGAATGTATAGTTTTACTGCTCTCAAAATATTGATTATTTTGCTGAAATGACGTAAGTACAAATGCTAAAATTTCTCCTCCCGAAAAAGCTGTTGAACCTCACTAAGAGTCTCATAGAGCTGTACTATGTGGACCTCAGTTAATGTTCCACTTCTTTAAAAAATATCTACATCTCTTTATGGAACAAAGATGCCATTATCTAAGTTGTCCAACTACAAAAGCATGCAATTATTTAGATGCCTAAGAAAACGTTAAATGAAATTAACTTTAGAATTACTGTCTTCACTTAATCTGTAAGATTAAATCATGAAAAATAGTGTTTTGTCCTAATAAGTCAATTTGCAACAGTATATCCCCAAATACTCAGTTTTCCTTTTTATCACAAGAACAAGAACCTTTACAAAAACATTTCATGCTACAAAAAGTATTTTTGCTAAGATCAAATAAACAGTTTGGTAGGTCCACTCTTCCCCCAGTATCTGCATGGTACCTTCCCTTACCACATTCTGGTCTTTGCTCAAGTATTATATTCTTAGTGGGGCCTTCCTGGCCATGCCATCTAAAATCTGCCCTGTCTAAATTTCTAGACTCTTCTTTGCTTTAATTTTGTTTGATAACCTTTATCATTATCTAACATGTATTTTCCTTATTTTGTTTGGCTGTTCCCTTTAACTACCAAAAGGTCCAGGGATATAGGGACTTTTCATCATATTACTAACTACTGTATCTTCAATAATTATAAGAATGCTTGATAAATACTTGCCAACAAATGAATGAATTTTTCTTAAGAATATCAAACTTTCTCCTAAAGTCCTTATAGCCCTACTGACTTTATTAACACCCACTTTTCCCCATAAAAATGAAATAATAGGAAAGGATCATAGATCCACTAGAATTAGCAATAAGGAGATTATTGGTGACACTGCTGCCAGAGCAGTGTCAGTGGCCTGACGAGGCCATACTGAACTGGAGGTAAGGAAGCAGATAAATTTAGTTTTGTAAAGGGAAGGGAAAAAATGCAACTAGATGGATATGAGTTTTTGTTTTTTCAAGAGGAGAAGACACATATATCTAAAAGTAAATAGAAACAGAATAGCTGAAGATGTGCTAAGGGATCACTGAAGAATTACAGTCATACATCAGCTGGTAGAAAGAAACATAATGCAGACATTGCTTCCACTGTAAAAGAAAGTGGGAAAGGATAGGGCAGAAGCAAATAATTTCATTGGCTGGTGAAAGTTGAGTGATTTCTGGTGTAACTTCTCTTTTAACCAGAGGTATAATATTAAGATGATTAACAAAGCCGGCATAATTGGTACCTCCCTAAAAGGGACCTACACAAAAAGGACTGCATCTGATACCCAAGAATTCTGAAAACGAGTTCTGTATAAGACACATATATGAAAGGAATGAAAATAAAACATGCAAATTCTTTGTACCAGAACATTACAGAAAAATTTCTATTCCCACCAGAATATAAGCTGCTTGAGGGAGGCACAACTGGGAGAGTGCCTGGTACACAGTAGGGCTAAATAAATATGTGCTGTGTTGGATGAATATTAAAGCAGTGTTTACTGTTTAAAAACGTGATGATTAACAGTTTACATAAATGCTAATCTGGAAAAGTGTCCAAAAAGAATTTTTTCACTCTGATTCTGAGAAATGTCAAATTATAGATAACAGAATAAAAATATACAGACCAAGGAGATAAAATTACAGGAAAAGCACAAAACAGTATTTTCACAGTTGAAACATGAGTGGTTGTATATAACACAAAATAATTAAAGATTTAGTTTATCTTGTTTCTAAGAATAATCTAGTTGAAGGACTTAATACAGTAAAAGAAGAAGTGTGAAATTCTATAGCCCCTTCAATATATGCAAGAAAATTATTCTTTGCTATTACTTTGGGAAAGAAAAGGTAATTGGATTTATGACTAAGGTAAACCCTATGATCTCACTCTAGAACAGCCAGGGCTAGGAAACAATGAACTTGCCAAAGTTTAGGCTGATGAAACAAAATCTGACCAAGGTCCATGTCTAACAGTAGTTTCTCCTGTGTATACAGAGCCACCTCTCCTGTTGGCTTTTGTCTCTTATTTTACACCGTAGAAGTTGGTCTGACATATTGGATGACTAAACGAAATGTATATATAGAATCCCCAAAAGGGTAGAAATCCTGATGTGAAGCATTAGAAAACTGACTTTTTGCATAATACCACAGGTTAATCGGGATCTGATACAGAGCAATATTTAAAGAGCTTTATATCCTCTTATGAAATGTAAATCTTATGCAATTCAAACCTGGACTTTAAACATCCAGGGATTCTTACCTTATAAACAATGACAATACTATTGCTACATCTTCAAATTACTGAGAAACCATAATAAGAACACTAAATGCTACCTAAAGTAGCTTTGAGTCATGGTGAGATGCAAAGTTCTTATCTCTCTAGGACCAATTCGGAGAGAATAAAAATGTGCCATTGTTTCATAAGTCTCTTGCAAAGGCTGAAAAAAATCACTTTAAAAAAAGACCTACAATTTATTAAGATTAAGTGATATGTCCAAGGGCACCTGACTAGTATGTAGCTATTCTGGGATTTAAACTCAGAACTGACACAAAATCTGCACTCTTTTTACTACAAGAGATTTCCTCTTATGTTATGAAATCATTTTGGGTGTTGTTTAGATTTCTTAAGACTAATCTCTATATCACCACCTCCCCTCCTCCAACACTTGCAATAATTTGGTACAAGAAAAAAAAACTCCTCTGCAATAACATCCAGTGGACCAAAATCTGGAATCCACTCCTTCGCATCTCTCCCACTCAAACATAAAGGGAATATGGTAGTTGAGAAGTTCCCAGGGCTTTTTCTTTTTTCTTAAAAAAAAAATAAAATTTTCTAAAAATTGAGGTATAATTCACATTGCTAGGGATTCTTAAATGGGATCAATAATAGACAAGCATATCTTCTCATAGATCACTTGGATACTGGGGGGAATGGGGTAGTAAATCCCTCTATTGAATTCTGAAGGTCAAAGCACATCCTACAGACCCTTCGCCACATATAAGATGCATGTGCTGCCTCCCCAGCAAAACCCTGGGATTTACTGTACAGGAGAGAAAGTTGCCAACATGTTAACTACTCTAAGGATGCTACAGCTCTTCCAGGAACCAATGACGGCAGACAATGAAAAAGGACTAGAATCTGGTATTGGGATGATGAGAAGCAGAGCCTAAGACCACAGTTAAGGCTTTCTCCTACCTGAGATCAGAAACCAATCACAACAATTCTCAGTTAAGTCTCAGAACAATCCTTCCTTAACAAATGAGGACACAGCAGCTCAGAAAAGTTGAGTAACTAACTGGCCTTCAGTCACACTGCTAATAAGCAGCATTGCCAGGATCAAAATGTCTTAGCTTCTAGCTCAGTGCTCTTTTCACTCAATCTTACTGATCTAAATAGAAAAGGTTTTTCTAAAATGTAACTTGTCACTCTAGTCAAACAGATTTTTTCCCCAGGGGATACAGTTTAAAAGGAGCATCAGAATCCCTTTAAATGCTTTCTTTTTAAATTCATCAACAATTAAAACTAATCCAGGACTAGCAAATGAGCCAAGACTAACAAATCAGATGGAAAGCTACCTTTATCATAGAAAATGCACAATCATTAGAAAATGTTAAAGTTATGTCAATTGATGGCACTGATAAAGAGATAAATTGGTTTCGGTGGATATTATGCTTACTATCCCTTTTCCTTTAAATTGGTGGTTTGCAGTTCTAAAAGTTATGCTGGTTTTTGTTCTTTCTACTTTGTTTCTTACTTTACAAACAACATTTATGGAATTGATATAAACTGATATAGATGTGATAACCTGCAAGTTGCTTGCCTATCCAGATATTCGTATCTTGTTATACTGTAGTGTCTAATCTACAATATAGTAGTGTCTATAAAAGTTGGTTTCAAAGATTCCCATTAAACCATCTCAGAATTTACCAAAAGTAACTCCCTATTGTTTACTTCAACATATATTATCACAATTCAACATAAATATATATATTTTAAAGAAGAATAGTAAATCCATTTTGGAAATGGATCACAGAGAGAGGATCTAAACTAAGTATGTTACTTAAAAAAATCCTTTTGCAAATCAAGTGTTACTGACACTATATAATCAATAGCTATATACGCTTAGATGAACCTCTGATTCTTTTGAAACATCTGCTACATTTTTTGAGACTCCTGTTCTTCCTCAGGTAATCCTTTCCCCATCTGGTCCACAAAACACCTAATTTCTACCTAATCTTTCAAAACCCAGATTCCTCCCTTTTAGAAGCCTTTGTGGAAGAGTAAGAAAAGTAAAGAAGACATGGATTCAAATCCCAGCTCTGCCTATGATAATATGGGTTGTAGAGACAGGTAATTCTATCAATTTGTTTTATGTTCAATAAAATCTGACTGATTTATTTATTTCCCAGATTTGTGAGGATTAAATTTGGTAACACACATAAAAGCAATTAGTACTGTGGCTCCTCAGATACACAAAAGGCCCTTCAAATATTTTCCTGACTTCTTTCCTGTGCTAATCCAGTATTTAAAATTGGAAATACTACATGGTGAATGGGCCAAGTCAAGAAAATGTTTAAGAATGAGATATATGAGTTCAGCTTTCATCTTATAGGTGATGAAGAGATATAATATGCAGACATTACAGGTTTCAGGGCAGGAAACTGAAATGATAAAAATGTTTCTGGACCATCAGATCAACTTTCACAGACCAGCTTATAGTAAGAATGAACTAGAAATCACCAAAGTACAGGGAAAGAACAGCAAAATAATTTGGGAATAAAGAATAATCTCATTCCTACAACCAAATATCTCAAATATTCATTGTTGAAAATTTCATCAAATATATTTTTTACTTAAACCACAAGATGGTCAACTCTGTCAATCTAAACCAAGGCAAAGAAAAAGCAATAGCTCTTATGTACCAGCCAAAGACCATCCCAACAAATTCTAACATACTCTTCAAATTCTTGGTTATATGATTTATTACCAAATATTGAATCCATAACCTTTATTTAAGGGAAACTCATTAACATAATGGAAATTGGGGTTTATGATGATAAAAATATTGATGACTTTCTTTTATCTATCCTCAAAGTTCAAAATTAACTTGATGCTGCTCATTACTGAAAGCATTAGAAAACTAAGCTAATGCCACATTTAGTAAAATAACTTTAGTGATTAACACTGACACTATACTGTGATAAAGTTTAGAAACCTTGAGAAGTAAATAACTAACAATTCCCTTATACCCTGTTCCTTAAGAGTGTGTGCTTCCAGCCAATGGCATTAACACCTGGGAGGGAGAGTGTTAGAAATGCAGAACTTCAGGTTTCACCCAACCCACTGAGAATCTGCGGCTAACAGGATCCACAGGAAACCTGTATGCACATTTAAGTTTGAGATGCACTGCCTTAGATAATACTTGAGAATCTACACTGTTTTAACAATGACTAATGCCTAGAGACTAAAGATTTTAAAAGAAAGCAAAACCAATAACCTGCAGTAAAAAAAAAAAAATCAAAGTTCAATTTGCATCACTATTGCAGAAGGGTACAACGAAAGCCATCAGCCACTGAATGTACCATAAATAAGTACCATTTAAGGCATAGGTAATGGCATTCTCACCGTTACATCACTGGCTGCAGTGGTGATAGTTTACTCCTTCATGCTTACTTTTAATTTAAAAAAAAAGCACTACAACCTTTCAAAAACTGATTTGATATTGCACTATCACATTTTTATTTAGGGCAGCAATTTTCAACCATTTTCATCTTATGGCACATGTCAACTAATTATTAAAATTGTGCAGCACACCAAAAAATACATCCTTTGCCAATTTGACAAAAAAATAAATAGGTATAATTTTGATTCATTCGCACTGGACAGCTATTGTTGTGCTGGCTGTTGTGATTTTTTTACTTGACAATCTAAGAGAAGAGAGGTCAGTGCCCCTGACTAAATAATCAGGTATTACAAATTTTAAAAATTCTTGCGGCACACTGGTTGAAAATTGCTGGTTTACAGCCATGGTTATCAATCTAGAAATTGCAGGGGAGGTGCATTTATGGTCATTACAGTCCTAACATTTATATAGGGAGACGGTACTGAATGACAGTACTGAATGCTAGCAATGCAGTAGTAGGTCTGCCAAAGCTCTGGAATGTCTTGCCAGACATTCATGTAGGAAAAGACACATTTACACACAAAACTCCACTTTATACACAGACAACATGTGTTCTGCACAATTTTAATTACATAATAAATTTTCTGGAAGGCAATCAATTATACTTACTAATTTTGTTTGGAAATTTATTAATACTATATCCTTTTTGAATAATCACAACTTTCAGTTAACTCAGCACACTTGGTCCTTCTTCAAAACTGGTATGTTCATGGCAATTATAGGTGTAGATGCAGGCATGTGACTATCATTGCTTCTAATATAGTCATGCCCAAGCATTTACATATTAATATATTAATATACACATTATTTTACCACAAATTATTTCTACGCCACATTGTACAGACTGATAATGTTAATTTTTTTAAAACATTTTATTTATTTATCTTTAGAGGGGAAGGGAAGGAGAGAGGGAGAGAAATATCAATGTATGGTTGCCTCTTGTGTGTCTCTTGCCAGGAACTGGCCTGCAACCCAGGCATGTGCCCTGACTGGGAATAGAACCGTGATCCTTTGGTTCACAAGCCCGCACTCAATCCACTGAGCTACACCAGCCAGGGCTGATAATGTTGATTTTTAAAATTATATATGTAGTTCTATTACATATGAATTTCATTTTAGAATAAACACTTTCCAAAATATTTCTTACTTAAAGGGGCTGATGGCACTGACAAGGGTATAAACCACTGCATTAAGAAACCGAAACTACAAATAGAGAGTGTTTTTTACAACACAAATCTAATGTCTCCAATCAGATTATTACGGGTAGACAATCAGCGCCAGGGGAGTCTCCCCCATTGGCCAAGATGGTGGGCAGGGGGAGGTTCTTACACTGAGCAAGCAAAAAGCTAGAAATATCAATAAACAGGACCTAAGTGCGGGAAAAGTGAACAAGATAACTGGATAGAAAAAAGCCCTCCCCCGGACCAGATTGGGGATGGGACCAGGGGAAGGCAAGCACCTGCACCATACATATCAAACTGGCACAGGGGGAGGTTCTGGACCAAAGAGGCCTGTCAGTCTAGCCAGAAGAAAGAAGGGATTGGCTAGGAGATGGAGCTACCTAGAGTGCACCAAAGCACCTGGTCTGTCCCACGCCCAAAGCTAATATAATCCCAGGGCTGTCTCATGGATTGCTCACTTGCTCTCTCTTGCTATGATATGCACTCACATAGTGCAGTCACCTGTTCTCTCCACGGGCCCTGTGGCCTTAGCAGCCACATGGCCCATGGCCCATGGCTCCCAGAAGGGAGCCTCTCTCTCTCTTTCTCTCCTTGCCCACCGGGTGATGCATCAGCCTATGTGTTGATGCACTCTCTCACCCAAGAGCACGAAACCATGCAGCCCTGGCAATCACATGGTCCATGGTAGTTCAGGCTCCACACACAGGATCCAGGAGGGAGCCTGAAGGAGAGTAGCTAGTAACAACCTAAGCTACCTGGGTGGGGACTAATGACCTCTTAGCAGTGCCTTTCAGCTCCTGAAGCAGAAACTTTGGACACTGCCTTTTGTCTTGGTCTTGCCAAGATGAGCTTTGAGACAGGAGTCCACCATTCTCCCAGATGACTCAAGCATCTGAATAAAACCTCTTTCCGTTTACACCAGCATCGGCCTCAAGAATTTGGCTTTTGTGACAACAGGCAGCCGAACCTCCATTTTTTTTGTTTGGTAACAAGATTATGAGTTTAAAGATCTCACTCTCCCTCTTATCCTTTATATATTTAATACATAAACACATTGCTTTGCAAGTAAGTGCTGAACAACCATTAGATAAATCAAAAGCTTACTCTATTGGGTTATTCTTTAACCACCAAGTATATACTGTGACCTAAATCCTAAATGGGATCAACTGCCATGTAAGGTATGGCACACAGTGAGTAATGAATAAGTTAGCTAAATTTGAGACTAAAGTTAATTTCACTTAATTTTAAGTTTCAAGACTCTTGGAGTAGTGAGAAATATATACCAATATTTCAATACAAGTATAACAATGCACTTATGTATAACTGTAAGTACACAAAGGTGGTTTAACAGACCCTGGTTTGGGAATAGGGGGGAGAGGAGGGTGGAGAATGAGGAGTTAAGTATCCTCTCAAACACCCTGTCAATTTGAAAAAATGTTGCAATCTTAGTTAAAATCTACAGCTAATATATTTTTTAAAGATTTTATTTAATTTAGAGAGGAGACAGGAGGGGAAAAAAGTGAAACATTAATGTGTGGTTGCCTCTCAAATGCCTCCTTCTGGGGACCTGAACCCAGCCCACAAACCCAGGCATGTGCCCTGACTGGGAATCGAACCATGGAACTTTGGTTTGCAGGCTGGCACTCAATCTGCTAAACCACACCAGCCAGGGCAAGAACTAATATTATTAAAATTAAGTTGTTATAAACTTAAGCCTAACTATATTGTATATATAGTTTATCCCTTTTTGAAAATGGTTTTCTTCTAAACTGTAAAACATACTTCTCACAAAACCCTGGCAGTGTAGTCTTAAATTGTTTGTACCTGAGCACAGCTGCCTAACAAACTGGTTCATTCCAACCCTGCCAAGGTTTTTTGATGTCAGATGGCACAAACTAGTTGTAAGAATTTAACAATATAATCTATAAACTACATGAACAGAAACTTGAAAAAAATACATCTGACAAGTATTTAATCTAACACACCTTTTAGACTTTCTTCATTGTGATGCAATAGGAGAAAAACAAAAAAAACAACACAACTTTTTTGGCAAGAGTGACTTGCTTAGACTCTGATAAAATGCGTCTTTGTGAACTCATCTTTGTTGCATAGGCTTGTAATATAACTATGATGGGAACTGTTGGAAATTCCTAATTTCCCAATAAAGGTGAACAAAGATGACTCTGCTTTTAATCTAGAGACATCTTGGCAACCATTATCACCACCATTCTTGAAGAAAGAAAATTTATGCCGGAGTATACGTAAGACCACAAAAATTAACTAAAGGATTCTATTTAAAAAAAAAAAAAAAAAAAGGTTCTCTTTTAGGAAACAACAAAAATAAGCTTAAAACTGGAAAACCAGAAATGATACAAAATAGATGTGAGGAACGTTTTAATTTTAAAACTTCTATTATTGCTGTCGGGCACACAAAATTCTATGATGGCGGGGCTGGTTCTAAAATTCAGAAGAGTGGGCAGTCAGCCCAGATTTATTGCTCACTTATCAAGCCCATGTTTGTTGTGCAAGTGTTATTTATAGAGTCACATGCTGGAGACTGTACCCAAGCTAGCTAAACCTACATGCTTAATTGACTCTAGGAACAATGATACATTGTTCAATCTAATCCTTCTATAAACTGAGGTCCTAAGCCACAACCATATGGTTTTTATATTTGTGTATGTCACAATGAACTATTTTTAGAACCCTCAAAAGTTGCACATAATGTAATTTCTTGATAAGGATGAGAATACTCACACACTTTGCCTCTACAAAAACATAGTTATATTACTAGAAATCAAAATCTTAAATTGAAATGTAAATAATTGGGTTATCACTCAAGGCCATTTAAAAATTGGGTTAAAATTACTAACCAAGGCAGGCGGAAACACATAAAAGCAAATGTGACAACTGATTACATTCTACAAATTGCACACTACTCTGTAATTTGACACTATAGCCTTAGGTTGAACAAAATTAATATTTGTTTACAAGTTTAAAATCAAGTTAAACACAATTTTACCATGTTGCCATACAAGAGTGACATTCTTATACTATATATCTCTCCTTAGAAATGGTTATTCCCTGAGGAAGGGGTGAGGATGGAGCAGCTTCAAGGATAATGCCAAAGCTAAGTAGAGGCTTCCTGTAATAAACACACAGTTCTCCCAATTTAGTCCCAGATAGCTTTTATCTGTAGTTGTGCTTAGAAATATTCTTTTCATAATGTTATAATGACTGCGGAACATTCTCCCCAAAAGTTAAAAAGTATTTATTTGTCCTTATTTTGTAACATAGAAAATGACTGATGTCATTGTCGTATGAATTGTGACTCATGAATAAAGACCAGAAATCAAGTCTCTTAATTCTCAATTATAAAGTCCACCTAGCTCTTTTCATAAGAGTCACCTTAAAAAAGGAAAAAATGAAACATGAGAACTATGACCAAACAAAAAAACAAGAAAACTCTATGAAATTTTCAAACTCAGAAAAATCTACAAATATTCTATTGTGATCCTTAAAACAACTTGCATCAGAATTATCTGAGTTATTTATTAGCTCATCTGTATTTCTAAGTACAGTAAGACTGCAGTATAATTGACCTAGCAATTTTACATATTCAGTCACAATCTGAGATCCTTACATATAATAAGACATTACCGAGAAGAGCCAGTTAAGGAATGCCATCTCTTCAAAAGGCAGTTATTTTCCTCATATTCCACTGTTTTGCTTAAATTGGTACTCCTGAGCAAATAAATATTTTAAATGAAACTACTACATGACAGATGTCAAAGACAGGCAAACTTTTTTATACATGTTAAAGACCTTGCAGTGTTATTCTTTCATTTTGTAACTGCCGCTCTAAATGTTTAAAAAAAAAAAAAAAAGACCCAAAAAGATAGGGCAATAAATGTGTTGAGTACCAACTCTGACCTCATTTGCTATGACATGACTTAGTCTTGAGGCCCTCAACCAAGGACCAAGAAGACAGACAGGTTTAGGCAGTCACACAAAGCTATAATCAACTTTCTGTGTCTCATCAGACACCAGTGGCTTCCAAATAAGGATCTGTTCAGTCAGTTGGCGCATGCGTCTGCTGTGAGGAAATCACATTTTGTTCAAAACCTGGAGCCACGTTTATTGCATATTTATGGCTACATTCAAGTCTTCAGTTATTATCAACACAACAGGCTCAGACACTCAAAATATTAATATAGGACAAGTCTAGTATTCTGGGAAACAGATCCCAAATAGTAAATCACCAGGAAGGCAGTCAAGAAAATACACAATAAACATTTTTAAGCAAAGTAGACAAATGGCTCTACTGGAACAAAATATATAGGGATCTTTTAACATAAACTGCCAGCATCCCCTATCCCTGCCATTAAAAAAAATCTTTTTTACTGATTGATTTTAGAGAAGAAGAGTGAGTCAGAGAATGAGAAACATTGATTTGTTGCTCCACTCATTTTTATGCATTCACTGGCAGATTCTTGTATGTCCCCTAATAGGAAGGAAACCTACAACCCTGGTATATAGCCACGATGTTCCAACCAACTGAGCTACCTGACTAGGCACCATTTTTCTGAAAATAATACAATTAATTAAAGAATCTTATATATTTTCTCTTTAATTACCACTTGCTTTAAACAACAGTTTAATAACACTGTAGAATATCTTTAATCATCTAAAAATATTCATATTGAAATTAGCAAAATGACTTGGGGGAAGACACCCAAATTTATATATTCTACACTGCATTTTCAGAATGAATGTGGCAAAGAGAAGAGTAGAATTCCTTCATTCATGGCCAAGTCGTTGTCTACCTTACTTCCACTTCTATCCGTTAAAAGTGACCTCTGTATGGTCATACCATGCTGATTAAAAAAAAAAAATAAAGAAAATGAATGCTACATACTCATCCAAAACAGGCTTGCCTTATAGGTAAAGCTGGCTTACCCAGGATACTCTCAGTAGTCCATCAATGGTAAATTATAAACACAGATTAAATGTTTCCTTCTGTCTCCTCTGGGCTTAACATGTTCATTAAAAGAAAGGTGTACACACACCCAAAACTTATAAACATTATAGACCAATTTTACAATTTTTTAAAAAGTCATTTTGCAAATCCTCCAGCTCACCAGAATCAGAACATTTGTCCTGAAAACTAGGACTGCTTCTTGTAAACTGTAATTGAAATGTGATCCTGTCAGTGAAAATAGTTGTCTTCTTCAAATCTTTCAAGATAAATAACTATGAAACTCAATTATACTATAAAACATATTAACATCTTTTTGAAAGAGATTTTTATAAATGTTGGTAGAAAATGTTACAGTCACAATCATGGTTATTAAAAGGAAATTAACAAAAAGGTTATACTGTAAACACTAAGCAATATGACCACTTAGAATTATCTTTGAGACCCTGCTAGGAGGTTGGATCCATAGTTTTACATGAGATATTGCCCAAGGAGTAGTTTCATATTAGTTTCTAGTTCTGAGGGGCTTTTTTTTGCTTGTTTTGTTTATTTTTAAAGAGCTCTTAAGTACAAAGAGGGCAATCCTCTACTCTCTGATTAAAATGCCAAACATTTACCAGCTCACTGAGAACAAATCCAAGCTCTAGGAATCTAAAAAGTTAATGAAGAGGCTATGTACTAGACTGGGAGTTTCACTGAAATTTTCTGTAAAATTCTATTTCGGTGAATAAACTTAATAACTGAAAAAGGTTTCCCAAAGCAGAAACGTACTTTGGTTATCTATGGAGCTCCTTAATTCACATAGTATATACACACTGAAAATAACTAATTCTTTAAAACAGTGTTAAGAACACACTTGGATTTTAAGGTGAGAAAGATGAAATACCTGAATTATAAAATAAAAATTATTTCTTTGTATCTTAATGAAAAAAACTCCACATAAGGAGTTTTCATAAAATAGTTTGTCCACTACAACTTGGGTGGGAAGGATCAGTGGCTGAATGGCAGAGTGGCCAATAATGTCTGCCTATTATGAATTACTTGTATCTGTGAAATTGTGAAAAGTTTTTGTTACTATTGCTTGAGACGGACATAATGGACCTGCTGGACAAAGACAAACTATTAAAATGACTAGGGACTAGAACAGACTAGGTTTAACTGGAATACCTACGTCTATAAAGGTGAAGTCCAAATGGAGATACAATTAAAATCACAAATGGAGAGAAGATTCTAAAGTTCTCAAAACATAAAAAACACTTCACAACTAAAGGAAAACTTTGGTGATCAATCACTGTATGATCTCATTTACATAGATGACAATCTTAAGAAAAAAAAACCCAAACTCCCAGAAAATGATCAGTTAGAAAAGATCAAATGTGTGATTAATACTGGGGTGGGAGTAAGGGGAGAGAGCAAATGGATAAAAGTGGTCAAATGGTACAAAATTCCAGTTGTAAGATGAATAAAAACTAGGAATGTAATGTACAACACAAATTCTACTAATAGAAGTAGACCCTAAATTACCTTCAGATCATTCAGTTATGTTCCAGGCATTACCTCAATCTTTTCAATCACTAACTGGTGATTAAGTCAATACAAAAAAGACGATTGTTAAAATCAAAGGGCACACTGACACAGAATAGTACCAAGTTTGAGCTACAAGGAAAACTACACCATCTGGACAACTGTCCTTTTATAGATGAGAATGGACAAAAACAGTCATTAAAGTTAAGTATAAAGGGACTATAACAGATTTTCTGACTCAAAGAGTAGCACGACTTCCTTAGGCAACACCCAGGCTGATTGCTTAAATCAAGGAGCTTGAACTAGAGAGGCCAGAGTGAAAGGTACACGGGCACTGCCTACCTGTCAAACAACTGCTAAGGTCAAGGTCACTGGTAGAAACAACATCAACAATTGCTTTGATGTCAATGACTCGGAGATTGAAAAACAATTCACAACAAAGCCATTCCATCACCATCTTCCAGTTCTTCATTAGCCAGGTGGGAGATACTTATCTTAGAATGTATGTAACCAGATTAAATGAGTGTATTTCACTGAACCAGGACATCAATAAAGGTATACCCTAAAAGTTACTTCACAGGTAAATGAAGGGATCTCTTCATTTGGACTCTCAGTGCTTGGTATTTATTCACTATTAACTACTATTTGTAATCCCCTGCCTTAAGTTATGGGGAAAATACCTGTTAAGTTATACTAGCTCTCTTTTTTTTCCACTCCTGGACACACAGCTGTGCACAATAAGACTGTCGAGACTCCAGTTAAGTGTGCTGTGATACACTGCTTACAGGATGAGTGCTATTCTTGATCCTGTAAAATCAATCCTCTGTCTGAAGATAACAGAAGTGAGACTCATGATGTTACTCAAGCCTAAAATCATGATATTAAGTAGGGGGTAGAGGCAGCACTGGAATTCAAGTCTCCTGTCAATTAGCTTCTCTCTCCACAACTCCAACTCTCTCCCATACTAACTCCCTCCCCCACCCCAAACTAAACCCAAGACAAACAGTATTATTTGAGCTACAGTTCATTTAAAACACTTACTGTCAACTGTATGTGTTGCATATATATATTTTTTGGCCAATCCCTGGTGATAGCAAGAGGGAAAGGGGGATGGGGAGGAAAAGAGACTTTGCTTGAGGTGAGAGCCGTACAACAGAGCGAGCAAATGATGTTTTATCAAGTTGTACACTGGAAACCTGTATGGGCTTTTTTTTATTTTAATGCTCATCTGAGGATATTTTTTAATACTGATTTTAAATAGGGAGGGAAGGAAGAGAGCGAGAGAAACATCAATCAGCTGTCTCCCATTCACACCTCAATGGGGATAAAACCCACAACCTAGGTGAGTGCCCTGACTGAGAATTAACCCCACAACCTTTTGGTGAATGGGTAGATACTCCAACCAACTGAGCCACCGGCCAGGGCAAAACCTGTATGATTTTGCAAACCAATGTCACTCCAATAAATTCAATAAACAAACAAACAAACACTTACTATACACCGACTTGGTGTCAAGTTCTGCTGGCATCAAAATGAGTTAAGATATAGTCCCTGACCTGGTAAAGAGTTTAGGGAAGATCCAGAATGATAAAATTTTAATAAGAAATGATACAGAGGCTCACAATGTTTGTAGAAAAGTTCTTGGTCCAACCTATGAAGACAGAGGACACATAAACGAGATAACCTCTGACCCTAGTGCTGAAGAACTTATAAAATTAGCTCACTGAAGAGGCTGGGAAAGCATTCCACAAAGCTGTGGAAGCATGGCCTAATTAAATCACAGAGGTGTGATTTTTGTCCAATTAGAGCCAAAGTAGATTTCAATGAACCTGAGGAGGTCACAGTCAAAAGAATTACAGTGCAGGTCACATATAACCAAGAGATACATTCATTACTAGTATGTGCTGAAATGTGAAAAAAATTTAAACACTGCAAATTTGCATTTATTATATTCATATAACAAAATGCCATTTTTTATTTTCAGTTACAATCTAGAAATTGTTAAACAAATATAAAAATATTTTTTTTTTCAGATCCTTTGTGGAGTTCCAGCCAAGATGGAGGCATAAATAGAAACTCTTCACTTCCTAGGACAACCAAAAGGAGGATAACAACCAATCTAAAATCAGTAACAACCAGAAGTTCCAAAAAAATCAAACTTCATGGAACTCTGACAACCACGGAATTAAACAGTCAAACAGAACAACCAGACCAGTAAAGCAGCAGATGGAGAAAACCCGTTGCAAGGCTGCAGACTGGGCGTGCAGGGCTGAGTTAAGGGGAAACAGACTCAGAGCTGGCCGTGAGTTGCCTTGGTGGGAGAACTTCCAGTCTCACATGAGAGTTCATTGGGAAGTGGGCTAGAGACAAGCAGGGGAGCTGTTATTGTTCCCTCTCTGGCCCCTCCTCCACAAGCAGCACAGCAGCACAGCAAGGAGGGTTGCCCTGCCCTGGTGAATATCTAAGGCCCCACCCCCTTACAACCTAACAGGTACCCCAAACAAAGAAATATGGCCCGAATAAAAGAACAGAGCAAAACTTCTGAAAGTGAGCTAAGCAATGAGGAGATAGCCAACCTATCTGATGCAGAAGCCCTGGTGATCAAAATGCTCAAAGAACTAATTGAATTTGGTCAAAAAATGAAAGAACAAATGAAAGATACCCAAAATGAAATAAAGCAAAATATTCAGAGAACCAACAGTGAGAGGAAGGAAACCAGGACTCAAATCAATGATTTGGAGCAAAAGGAAGAAACAAGATCCAACCAGAACAGAATGAAGAAACAAGAATTCCAAAAAAATTAAGAGAGACTTTTGAACCTCTGGGACAACTTGAAATGTTCAAATATCCAAATTATAGGGGTGCTGGAAGGAGAACAACAACAGCAAGAAAATGAAACTTATTTGAACAAATAATGAAGGAAAACTTCCCCTATCTGGCAAAAGAAATAGACTTCCAGGAAGTCCAGGAAGCTCAGAGAGCCCCAAAGAAGTTGTACCCAAAGAGGAACACACCAAGGTACATCATCATTAAGTTAACCAAGATTAAAAACAAAGAGAGAATCTTAAAAGCAGCAAGAGGAAAGGAAAGTTACCTACAAAGGAGTGCCCATAAGATGGTCATCTGACTTCTCAAAAGAAACCTTACAGGCAAGAAGGAGCTAGCCAAGAAGTATTCAAAGTCATGAAAGGCTACATCCAAGATTACTCTATCCAGCAAAGCTGTCATTTAGAATAGAAGGGCAGGTGAAGTGCTTCCCAGATAAGGTCAAGTTAAAGGAGCTCATCATCACCAAGCCATTATTATATGAAACATTAAAGGGACTTATCTAAGAAAGAAAAGATAAAAAATATGAGCAGTAAAATGACAACAAACTCACAACTATCAACGAATGAACCTAAAAAAAAAAAGAAAAAGAAAAACAACAAAAACAAAAACTAAGCAAACACTAGAACAGGAACAGAATCAGAGAAATGGACATCGCATGGAGGGTTTTCAGTGGGGAGGGGGAAGGGAAGAATGGGGAGAAGATACAGGGAAGAAGCATAATTGGTAAGCATTAAATAGATGGGGAGAGGTCAAAAATGGTATAGGAAACAGAGAACTGAAAAAACTTATATGTACAACCCATGGACATGAACTAAGGGGAGAGGAAGCTGGAGAGTTGGGGGGGGGTGCATGGCGCAGAGGGGATAAAGGGGGGAAAATTGGGAAAACTGTAATAGCGTGATCAACAAAATACACTTAAATTTTTTTCCTTTTCAAATAAATAACAGAAACATGGATATTGCTAAAACACAACCCCCAAAATTCTGTAACATTAATTAATCATAATATTCTATAGTTGGCTTTGCAGAATGTTTCTAACAGTCATACAATACTGCTATGCTCAAGACTTGTAAAAACATTTTCACAGCACTTGCAAAAATATTTTAATGTAATTTACTACTGAATATTATATACCCTTACAAAACACGTGTTATAACCAAACTGACAGCTTAAACATTATGGCTTAACATTAGTCATGTATAACTGTGCAGCTAGTCATGACCCTGAACCTATGCACCCACTATATATGTAACAATATTTAAGAAAATTACAGTTGTATTTCTCAGATCAGCCATAACCTCCACGGCCAAACAAAACCCTCTTGCTGAAAATAATTTCATGTGACTCTAGCAATCAAATTATGTCTCCAAACATTATCACATGCTCCAGGGAGAGAGAGGACAAACCAATCCTAGTTGAAAAGTATTCTGTGTGGTGGTCTTAAGAATAAAGATCATGTTCTATTCATCTTTGCATTTCTAGCTCCTAAGCATTCCTTATATATGTAATAATGTTACTTTAACCATCTCTCTTAATTTTATAACATATTCTATTAATATTATCAACTAATAAGCATTAGGCATAAAATATATATTTTTATATATAAAAATATAATATATATTTTAGTTTTATAATATACATTTATAATACATAACAAATACTAGACGTGTATGTGAGTGTGTGTATGAATTAAAAATATAAGAATGGATCCAGGAATACATGAAACACCAGAATAAGGATGGCTACAAGCCTCTAATGAGTATACAAAGCACATCTATAATAATAAACGATATGGTTCAATTTTCATTCTTGCAGATTAGAAAACATTAATCATCAAGTATAGTATGCTACAACTTTAATTTCAAATTTAGAAGACTATTATCTCTATGTGGCAGAAACATTTACTGAGCACCAAAAAAAATCCCCAAACGCTCCTGCACATTTCCTATGCTCCTTACAGTGAGGAGGGATCTAGGGACTCATTCTTGCCAATGGGCTATGAGAAGTTTTGCTTCATTTTCAGACCAAAGCATAGTACTGTGTTAATTTTCTGTATTTCTCTTTTCTTTGTATGATGACAGTAAAGGCAACATGTAAAAATGGCAAAGTCACAAGACAGATACATCTGGGATGCCTGAAATACCATTAAAGGAAAGCCAGAAGAACACAAAAAATATTTTGTGAATGAGAAATAAAGTACTTACTGAGATTTTGGGATCTTTACAGCATTGCACAGCCTGTCCTAATATGACACAAAGTACAGAGGGTCCCCGATATAAGAAGATTTATCTTATGATTTTCCTACTTTTTGATAGTGCCTAAGCAATAGGCATTTAGTAAAAACCAGCTAGGCCAAGCTATGATTATTCTGTAGGTCAGTTGTATTAAACACTTTTCCAATTTATAATGTCTTCAACTTAATGATGGTTTTAATTGGGATATAACCGTAACCCCATAGTAAACAGAAGAGCAAAAAAGGGCTCTTTTTTATACAAAAAGGGGCTGCTAGTATCTAACAACACACCCATTCAGATGTTTAATACATGAGAGTACTTCCTGTAGTATTTTAATAGGCTCTAAACTCCTCACCTATGACATAGAAGTGTTCAAATTTTTCACTGCTCACTATCTTTAATTAAAAGGATGGACTTGAGACATTTCTCCAAAAAAGAGACACAGTTAATAAGTACAGAAAAAGATGTTCACTACACTAACCATTAGATAAATACAAACCAAAACCCAGTAAAATACCACCTTACATTCATTTTGATGTCTATTTATCAACAAAGAGAAAATAAACAAGAGTTGGCAAGATATACTTACGAACCTTTGTGCATTACTCATATGAATGTCAACTGGTGTAACCACTGTGGAAATATTTGGCAGGTCCTCAAAAACTTAAACATAAAATTACCATATGATTAAGCAATTCCACTTCTAGATATAAACCTGAAAGGACTGAATCCAGGGTCCCAAACAGGTAAGTGTGTACCAATGTTCAAACCAGTATTATTCACAACAGACAAAAGGTGGAAAAAACCCGTGCCCACCAACACATAAATAGATAAAAACAAAATGTGACATACAAATACAATGGAATATTACTGAGCTATAAAAGGAATGAAAGTCTGACATATAGAAGAACAAATATTGTATTATTATAGCTTTAGAAAGTACCTTTAAAAGGCAAATTCATAGAGACAGAAAGTATAATAAAAATTTCCCCCAGATCCCTGAACGGTGTGGCACAGTTGGCTGGGCGACATTCTGCAAAGTGGAAGATTGCTGGTTCAATTCCCAGTCAGGGCGCCTGGGATGCAGGTTAGATCCCCAGTAGGAGCTTGTACAAGAACAAGAGGCAACCAATCAGTGTTTCTCTCTCACATCGATGTCTCTTTCCCTCTTTCTCCTTCCCTTTCCCTCTCTAAAAATAAATAAAATCTTAAGTTAAAAAAAAGACTTCCCCCAGAGGCTGGGGGAGAGGGAAGAATGAAGAATGAAGAATGACTGTTCCACATAATAAGGAATTTCTGTTTGGGATGATGAACAAATTCTGGAGACTTCACAAAACCACTTGATACCTTCCACTGGCAGACTTAGGCTTTGATAGCCCAGGCAGTATAGCAAGCAAATAAAGCAGCAGAAATTCTCAAGCTACAAGCTAGAAAGGGAGACAGGCCAGCCTTGTGGGAAATCAGTGAGATACATTCTGCTTAGGTAAAGCAGAGGTTTCATGCTTACTACATATCCCCAAAGAGGCATACTTTTAATTGACTATGAAAATATTAGATTTGGGCACAAGTCAAAGTAGAATATTATGCTGTGCAAGGTGAGATTGGGTATACTGTTCTATGACATTCTCACATCATCAAAATCAAGTAAAAGTCTCCTAAACAGAATCCTAAGTCATTAAAAGTAGCAAACATAAAGAATCTATGCAGATTGGAAATGTCTGATTATTTCATCAAGGTAAAGAAAATGAAACTTTACACTGTGATCACATCTGCATAAAAGAAATACTATTATGATATATGTATTTTCATAAGGAAATATAGACCTCCCCTTCCAAAAAAATCTGCATGTGTAAGGATTTTTCATCTTTTAAGTTTTGTTAACATTCTTAATGTTATAAAATACAAAATATTTTAGGTATTAAAACGTATATTAGTACAGTATACACAATATTTTTAATTACCGTAGACCATGAAAAATTCTATGGACATTGTGGAAACTACAAAATAAATACAAGGTAGAACCTTTATTCTCTTGAGGATGCCATCTAAAAGGAAAATAGTTTGATGAAACTATTAGATAACCAAATACATCATTATCAGGCTTAACCTGAAAACTAAAGCTATTTGTCATTAGATTTTGTATCTCAACAATCTGCCCTGAACTATAATTATGCACTAGGTCATCATTTTAAAAGTTCCCAAAATATTGGCTTGGCTGGCAATACTTCAGATGGTCAAAGATCAAAACATCCTGAAACTTCTTAAAAGAGACAAAAGACAAGAGACAGTAAAATGACACTCCTAATTTCTGTAGAAAGAAGTGAGCACATTGCTTACAATCTCTTTATTAACATAAAATAGAATTCTCTTTGGCACTGATCAGGTGGTCCCACGGCTATCTTCTCTCTCAACTCATTTATGACTACTTGTCCTGTTTTTCAGTTTTGAGAAATTGTACGCAATTATAGCCTTACATCCCTCCACAGGATAATCTTCATGTTGAAATATCCCTTAATAATATATATTCTTTCATTTATCCAAGTAATTGATGAATGTTCCCGAACATCGACTATGGGCAAAGTCATCACGCATGGTGATGCGGGGTACAAATAAGGGAGACCCAACCTCCAATCGTAGCCCCAAGTTTCAATAGAACAAGGGCTAAGAGGAAAATAAATTTAAGATTTTATTGGGTTGGCCAAAAAGTTCATTTAGTCTTTTCTGTAAGATGGCTCTAGTAGCGCTTAGTTGTCTTTAATTTCAGTTGTAACAATTTTTTTATATTGTACTATGACAGCTGCCATATCAGCATACATTAAAACAAACTTATCAACACTGGTGAATTTTTATGCAGCCATTTTAATAATGAAGATAGAAAAAATAAGCAACATTTTTGGCACATTAGGCTTTATTATTTAAGGAAGGTAAAAATGCAACTGAAACACACAAAAAAAGATTAGTTCAGTGAATGGAGAAGATGCTGTGACTGATCAAACATGTGAAAAGTGGTTTGCGAAGTTTTGTGCTGGAGATTTCTCCATGGACAATGCTCCATAGTCAGGTAGACCAATTGAAGTTGATAGTGATCAAATTGAGACATTAATTGAGAACAATCAATGTTATACCACAGGGGAGATAGAGGACATACTCAAAATGTCCAAATCAATAAAGTTATTGGTGAAAATTAAAAAAAAAATCTGTCTTTATTTTCCAGAAAAAACTAAACGGATATTTTGGCCAACCCAAGTGTAACCAACAGTAATCATTTTAACTTTTCCAAAGAAATTCTTCCCCCTTTCCATGATCATAAAAGCAATATTAAATCATTTACATACCCTTACACTCAGAAATAACAAGTCTGGTTAATCATTTCACATCTATCTTAAAAGATTTAAAGCTCACCTGCTTCACAGGACACCTTCCATACAGTTGCTAGGCCAGCTTCCCTGGGACATAATTCATTATCCAGTGTCCCCCCTCCCTTTACAACAATAAATCTGGCTTCCCCTTTCATCGATTCCCTGAATTAACACTCAATTTGACCCCTGTCCCACCCTTAGGTCCCCAGCTTCCTTTCTCTCTTGTACTTATATTGTCTATTTCTTATCCAGCACACAGGTCATGCTCATCTTATATTCCATCCCCCTGTACAAACCACATAAACCACACCTCTTCTTTTTCTTATCCTGTAGAAACTTCAAATTCTGACTCCAAAACAGCTGGTTCAGAAGTTGTACGTTGTTTCCACTGGCTAGTGATCATCCTATCTTAATGTACTCAATTTGTATAGCACTAATATTCCTGTAGCTTTTTACTTTACAGGAACAATCTCAAGTTTTCCTCCATATCCTGCAGTATGAGTAGTGGAATTATGGATAGTTTATTTGTTCTTTTGGCCTTTCTGTATTTTCTGATTCCCACCCCCCAATGAACCTCTATTACCTGTGTAAAAAAAAATACAAATGTGTAATTTGTATTTGTTTTAAAAAGTGAATTGAACCCTGGCTGCTACGGCTCAGTGGGGGTGTGTGAGTCAACAGGTCAATGTATCTCTCATACAATGATGTTCCTCTTCCTCTCTTTCTCCCTCCTTTCTCATCTCTCTAAAAATAAATAAAATCTTTAAAAAAATAAAAAGTGGATTGACATAATGATCAGAAACTGGCAAAGGATGAGTAAAGACATTTCAGACATTCATGTGCTATCCACAAAATAGTAAGATAGTACTTAAAAATGCCTACTGCCCTGGTTGGTGTGGTGTAGTAGACTGAACATCAGCTAGAGAAAGTTTGTTGGTTTGATTTCCAGTCAGGGCACATGCCTGAGTTTCGGGCCAGATCCCCAGGTGGAGGAGGCAAAAAGGCAACCAGTCGATGTTTCTCTCCCTCTCTTTCTCCCTTCCTCCCCCATCTCAAAATTAAATAAAATATTTAAAAATAAAACTGCTTATCAAATAAATGCTCTATAGTAGTTCTAGTACAGCACAACTACCCCGTATCTGACACCAACACTGAAGTGTAATCCTTAGAGTATCCTTAAACCTAGCACAGTAATGCCACCCAGAAACCATCAGTGTGCGGCACACAGTGAGCAAACAGGATTTACTGAACTGACTGAACCACTGCTAAACCATGTATAATTGTAGGTCTTATTTTTTCAGTTACCTATTATACAGTGTTTTTCAGACAGATAAACTGAATCCAAGCCTAACGTCCTTTTGCAGAAATACAGACTGTCATAAATGTATCCTTATCTTGGCTTTCAAATTAATGGTACTTAGGCTCCCCAAAGTCCTGAAACCAGGTATGTACAAACAAGTCAGGTATTTACTTGCAGTTTACAGCTCAAAGCTGCAACCTCTCTTACAAGTCAACTAAGAAGCAAAGATTCTTGTTTTAAGCATGTAGTTATTTTCATATGTTAAGAAATGGGCTATACTTTAAAACAGACTAAACACATTCAAAATTCTTGTTTATAATACAGACTGTTCTCTGTTGATTATTCTAAATAATCAAAAATATTCAGAGTTAGCATAGACATAGAAAATTCACAAGGGTGCCTTTTAAAGACTTTTTTGAAGCTTTATTTTACCAAATTCCACAATATACTAAAATATTTTTTAAATCTAAATAATAAACATCTTTTTCATGACTTCAATTTTTTTAATCTGTATCGTATATTTTTTCCATTACCATTTACTCCCCTTATAATCCCCTTCCCCCTGCCATCACCATACTCTTGCCCACGTCCCTGAGTCCTTTCTCCTTTCAGCTCAATTCTCCTACCCTCTAACACCCCTAGAGCTGTCATCCTGGTCTCTATGAGTCTGTCTCTATTTTGCTTGTTAGTTCATTAGATTCCACATTTGAGTGAAATCATATTGTATTTGTCTTTCACTGATTGATTTCACTTAGCATAATATTATCCAGGTCCATCCATACTGTTGCAAAGGGTAAAATTTTCTTCTTTTTTACAACCAAGTAGTAGTCCGTTATGTAAATGTCCCAGAGTCGTTTTATCTGCTCATCTACTGATGGACACCCACACTGCTTCCACAGCTTGGCAACTGTAAATAACACTGCAATGAACACTGGGATGCTTATGTTCTTTCCAATTAGTGTTTTGGGTTCCTATGGATATACGTGTATTCCCAGAAGTAAGATCGCTGGATCAAAAGGCAAGCCCATTTTTAATTTTGTGAGGTTTCCCCACACTGCTTTCCACAGTGGCTGCACCAATCTCCATTCCCATGAACAGTGCGAAAGGTTTCCCCTTTCTCCACCAGCACTTGTTTCTTGATTTATTGATGATAGCCATTCTGACAGGTGTGAGATATTGCATTACAGCCTTAATTTGCATTTCTCTTATGATTACTGATATTGAATGTCTTTTCATATATCTACTGGCCACCTGTATGTGCTCTTTGAAGAAGTGTTTATTCAGGCTCTTTGCCCATTTTTTAATTGGGTTGTTTTTTTGGTGTTGAGTTTTGTTAAGTTCTTCTTAAATTTTGGAGGTTAACCCCTCATCAGATGTAGCAGTGAATACATTTTCCCATTCCATGGGTAGTTTTTTTTATTTTGTTGATGATTTCCTTTGCTGTGGAAAACCTTTTTAATTTGATGCAGTCCCATTTGTTTATTTTTTCTTCTGTTTCCCTTGCCTGGGGAAATACCATATAGCTGATAAAATACTACGATGAACAATGTTAGAGAATTGCTGCCTGTTTTCTTCTATGATTTTTATGGTTTCAGATCTAACATTTAAGTCTCGAATCCATTTTGAATTTTTCTTGTGTGTGGTGTAAGAAGGCGGTCTAGTTTCATTTTTTTCTGTACATATCTGTCCAATTTTTCCAACATCATTTATGGAATAAACTATCTTTAGTCCATTGTATGTGCTTGCTTCCTCTGTCAAATATTAATCGACTATAAAGATGTGGGTGTATTTTTGTGCTCTCTCTTCTGTTCCATTGATCTGTGTCTGTTTTTATGCCAATACCATGCTGTTTTGATTACTATGGTTCAAGTTTTTTTTCTTTTTTAATGTCAGTTCTTAAAGTTCATGGTATGGCTGACAGAGAAACTATGTGGCTATTAAATATAAATATAAGGTTATGCACATTTTGGTAACACCTGTTGAATGAGCTTTAGGATAATTCTTTGGTGGGATAAAAGGATGGTGGGAAAACACTTCCTAAAAACCCTGAAGTAAAAACAGAAGAACACCACAGAGGACCTGTTTACATGGCAGAGATCCAATGCTGAAACTGAATTCTGCTTGTACTTCTTATTCAATCAGTTGGCCAACTTATTTAATCTCTTTGAACCTACCTTAGTTTCCTCCCACATAAATGGGAATGATGTCCATGTTCCTGAAGTGTAGAAGGTGTTGGATATTTGTTCATTTCATTTATAGTCTGCATTTATTTTAGCAATTGAATTTAATAATTTCAAAAGGTGAAAGAGATCCAGAAGGATCATTTTATTAACCCATATATTCTAGCATGTACATTCCTTAATGATAAGAAATTACTTTATCTTGTCTTCTTATAGTGTCAAATTCGGACTAGAACTCATATCTAGAGATCGTTGGAGGGAGTATTCTATTACACTATAAATCCTCATGGGTTTGTGATAACTACTGTATGAAAATACAGCCAAGCACATAGCATAGTGCCTAGTTAAATAAAGCTTCAATTATATTTTAGTACAGAATAGTGGTTAGGGGCATCAACTTTGGCGCCAGAGTGACAGAGTTAGAATCCTGGCTGTGCCATCTACTGGCCATATGATCTTGGATGAACTGTGCCTTAGTTTCCTCATCAAGTACAGAGTTGTGAGGATTCAGTGACTTACTCCATGTAAAGGACTTAAACCAGTACCAGCATGTAATAAACACTTAAAATATGCTAGTCATTACACGTTGATATACTTTAGAACAAACCATGCCCTTGAAATTTAACCATGCCCCTGAATACAGTAAAAGCCAAGTGAAGTATTTCAATTTCATTCAACAACATTTGAGCAGAAACTACTGGGTGTTATGCTGGTAGAGGAATTAAAAATATGGCCCCAACAAAGAGTGCAAGGTCCAGAAGGCAGGCAACCACAGAACCTCAATTTTCTCTCAAGAGTACCAGAACAGAGAGGTAAATTGTTTAATCAAATTAAGGTCCAATGAGTTGTTAGAAGTACCCTAATTTCACAGGTTAAAATGTGAAAAATACACTTATTAGAATCAAAGAAATGTTATAGGAATAAAAAAGTTAAGACCACAAAAGTTGAGATGGGAGGTTCAAATATTGTCAATGAAAGCTACAGGGAGAGTTCCAGCCAAGAATGGAGACATAGGTAGAAATGGTTTGCTTCCTCGCACAACCAGAATAACAACAACCAATTTAAAAACAATAAACAACCTGAACTGCCAGAAAATTGAACTGCATGGAACTCCAACAACCAAAGAATTAAAGAAACATTCATCCAGACTGGAAGGAGGGGTGTAGAGGACAGTGGCAAGGCAGTGGACGGAGTGGGCAAGGAGGGGCAGACTCACCTAGAAACTAAAGACACAAAATCTCCAGGTGTAAAATACTGTGGGGGTTGCGAAGGCAGGAGAAATTTCCAGTCTCACAGGAGAGTTGGTTGGAAACTGGGGCTACAGCATAGCTAAGGAGCAGTACTGTTCCCTCTCTGACCTCTCCCCCCCAGACAGCACAACAATGCAGAAAAGAGAGTTGCCCCACCCTGGTGAATACATAACGCTCTGCTGCCTTACAACATAACAGGTCCACCCAGATAAAGAAAAACAGCCCAAAATAAAGAATAGATCAAAACTTCAGAGAAAGAGCTAAGCGATGAGGAGATAAACAACCTATCTGATGAAGAGTTCAAAACACTGGTAATCAGGATTCCCACAGATTGACTGAGCTCAGTAGCAAAATGAAGGAAGAAATAAAAGCTACCCAAAGTGAAATAAAGGAAAATGTACAGGGAACCAACAGTGAAGGGAAGGAAACTGAGACTCAAATCAACAATTTGGAACAAAAGGAAGAAATAAACATCCAACTGGAACAGAATGAAGAAACAAGGGCTCAAAACAATGAGGAGAGGCTTCGGAACCTCTGGGACAATTTTAAGCATTCCAATACCCGAATCATGAGGGTGCCAGAAGGAGAAGAGGAAGAGCAAGAAATTTAAAACTTATCTGAACAAATAATAAAGGAGAACTTCTCCGATCTGGCAAAGGAAATAGACTACCAGGAAGTACAAGAAGCCTAGAGAGTCCCAAAGAAATTGGACCCAGGGAGGAACACACCAAGGAACAGTATCATTTTACCTAAGGCTAAAGATAAGGAGAGAATCTTAAAAGTAGCAAGAGAAAAGGAGAGAGTTACCTACAAAGGAGTTCCCATAAGACTATCAGGTGATTTCTCAAAAGAAATCTTACAGGTAAGAACAGGCTGGAAAGAAGTATTTGAAGTCATGAAAAGCAAGGATTACTCTATCCTGCAAATGACTGCTTTGCTGGATAGAGTCATCTTGGTCCAAGATTATAACATCCAGGGTGACTCTATCCAGCAAAGCAATCATTTAGAATGATAGGGCAGATAAAGTGCTTCCCAGATAAGGTCAAGTTAAAGGAGTTCATCACCACCAAGCCCTTATAATATGAAATGTTAAAGGGACTTATCTAAGAAATAAGATAAACTATGAACAATAAAATGACAGCAAACACAACTACCAACAACTGAACCTAACAAACAAAACCAACTAGAACAGGAAGAGAATCACAGAAATGGAGATCACATGGAGGGTTATTAATGGGGAGAGGAAGGGGGAGAATGGGGGGAGAAGGTACAAGGAATAAGAAGCATAATTGGTAGGCATAAAATAGACAGTGGTAGGTTAAAAAAAGTATTGGAAATAGAGATGCCAAAGAACTTATATGTACAACCCATGGATATGAACTAAAATGGGGGAATGCTGGGGGCTGGGGGGTACAGGACAGAGGGGGGATAAGGAGGAGAAAAAATTGGGACAACTGTAATAGCATAACCAATAAAATAGACTTTAAAAATTTTTTGAAGGAAAGCTACAGGACATTTTGTGCCAGTATCTGAGCTGGAGCTGGGCCTTAAATGATAAAATAAAAATGGAGCCTTTGGGGAGACCTTCCTGAATAAGTAGCCCAAACAGCGTAACATGCCATGAAAAACCATAAACACATGAATATGTATGATCACTGCAATACAACTGACTGGTGGTGCATGGTGGGCAGGGAGAGGTGGTGGACAGGTGATATTAAGGAGGTTTAGGGCTAAGCTACGGACCTTAATCTCTAGGCTAATGGTTCCACTAACTTGCACAAATGTTACATAAATGAGACTTAACTAATTTAACTAACCAAACTAAGTCCTTGACCTAACTGACCCAACTAACTTAACCTACCTGAATTTTGATTAAGTGACCTACCTATATTGACTACCTGGACCAGGTAATTAGGGCTTCTCTTTTGTACCTCTCTGATAAACAATGGCTTCACAACTGCTTTTGTCTTAAAACGACTACAATATTTAGACATGAAAATACTGAAAATTTTGAAAAGCATAAAGAACAAGATGAGTAAGCAAAGGAATAGGAAAGGTAGAAATACACATAACACAGCTTAGATCTGAATAAGAATCTTGAATTCATTAAGTATTATTAATCTTGCCCATAAAATGAAAACCTAGGAGGTCTGCTATGTTTTAATTCTGAACAGTTCAAACTAATAGGTTGAAAAATATGACCTACACTTTATAAATATTCTCTGCCTCACAGATGAACCCCTTTCTTCATGCTTCCTAATAATCTTTCTTTAGTTTCAATTTGTTTTCCTCAGTTCAATATTTAGGGTTTTTAGGGCTTAAGTTTCCAAGGATGAAAGACTTAGATGAAACATTTGTTACACGTTTCTTTTCAAGTTGCTTATAGTTAACATAAATATGGACACTTTCCTTGTTTGAAGAAAACTTCTAAGGGCTGAGGGCTGAGGCAGGTAGGTCTTGGTTATCAGTGGTATTTCTGGTACACTATAATTCCTTCCCAAACTCCCTGAAGGAATTATTCACATTTTGCCTCTTCTCTCCCTACAAAGAAATACTTGCTTGTCCATGCAAAAGACATATAAAACCAACACATGTATCTGGGATCCCGACCAATTATTGAACACCATAAACACTAAGTCAAACCCCAATCATTAAGCAGAGTAATTCTATTCTTAGGAAACAGCAGGGTTTGGTTCAGTTGGCAACACTCCTGGCTTTTGGATTGAGAGGTCAGAGTCTCACATTTCACGTAAGAACAGCCCTTGCTAACACTCCTACAGAATAATTCAAGAGGCATTAAATCACAACCCGACATCGAAAAACAAGTATCAGCAAAACTTCAAATCTAGAAATATGGAAATAAATTGGACATAG
Source organism: Anoura caudifer (assembly GCA_004027475.1). Taxonomy (NCBI): domain Eukaryota; kingdom Metazoa; phylum Chordata; class Mammalia; order Chiroptera; family Phyllostomidae; genus Anoura; species Anoura caudifer. Next base: position 161,231 of record PVKU01003213.1, read on the forward strand.
GAATCCTTCTTTTAAGCAAAAGACTGCGCACTTAGAAATAGTAGCAAGATAGTGAACATGAGTGTGTGTACGCATATGCGCACGTATTTTGGCTAAAGGTACAATAAATGAATTTTATTTCATACCTCCACTACATTTGCTTTTAAATATTGCCCTGTTGCAAAAAAAGTTAGGGCAACATCTGCAGTAAAGGCTTTATTAAAAGGAAGCTTCTGGTCTCAAAATGTTTCTATTAAATAAGTTAGCTTCATACTAGGGTAGTGGGCTAAAAATATAGGAAAAATTTTTGCAGAAATAAGAGGCTGTATCAAGTGATTTCATGTAGACAATCCACAAGCACACAACTCAGACAGGGTGGCACCAAGTGCTTAACAGCCCTTTATAAAAATAGATAAATAATGTTGCAATACATGAGCTCTCATTTGAAAGCACTAGGCTGAATTCTTAAAAGCAGAAGCTTATTCTGTACTTTAAAAATAATCATCCTAGTAAAATCATTAAGCCTCATTTAAAGTTTGTACATCAGGTGTCTTGATTTAAATACAGAGTTCCTAAAACATCATAAGGTAACTATCCTTAATAAAACTATTTTCCCCTACTTAAATACTTGACTTCCATAAAAATAATTCAGTCCTTAGATAATGAAAACTATATAACTTGAACTAATTTTGTACACAGGTGGAAAAAGATTATCTGTGTGTGGGTATAATGAATCTTTCATAATGCCATGGATTTTCAGTTTTTATTTAAATGGACCTATCTGGCATCATTATTTTAAGGGTTCAAACAGCTTTAGTTATCAACTTCTGATCACAGGTCTGGAGCCAGAAGGTACCCAGAAGGTCATCTTCTTCTCACAATGAATTGCCAATGCTGGAATAGCCTTGAGCACACACCTGCCAGTGTGCACATTTGTTTAGTCTTCTTTACATGTCTTTAAGGCCAGTTTTTCTTAATCAGGCACAATAACAGAAATCATTCTTACTGCTTAACATTCCCAGAAGTGGGAAATTCCAATCAGGCCAGTTCCATGAAGGAAGTTATAATGAGTGATTTCAATTTGCTACTGTTTTCACAGTTATTATATAAAAACAGAGCTGCATGAACCTAAATGATATCCTTATCAAATTCTAATCCAATGGGTTAAGTACTAACATGTAATCTGTTCAACTAAAATACTGGTTTTCAGATAAAGCAAGATGGCTATGCAATCTTCTCTCCCTCAGTGCCTATACCATGTGACCTACTCTTAGCAACAAATAAGGCCAGGTAATAAAGAACAACATTTATATAGTCTTTTACAGTGTAGGCAGTATTCTCATGTCCATGATTACAAATATAAATAAAATAACAAAGGGAACTTAAATTCGTAGCAGTGCAGGGAAGTATGGGCTAAACTTTCACATCTGTAAATGAGGATCCATCCATTTCACAGCTTGACGTATGTGTTCAATGATTTAGAGTATATGATGTGTTGAAACCAAAGTCTTTTCAATTCATTCAGTGACTATATGATAAGTGGATGCATACATCAGATTCCCTCAGGAAGCTTTTGAACAGCAGATAATTCTCCTTACTGGTGTCATTTCTTTTACGGAACATGGTAAAGAAATTAAAGCACCTTAACTTAATTAGCATCCAATAATCATCAAGCATGCAATATTGAATGAGACTATGAGAAATATAGCATAAATTTAACTCAGTCTGCAAAAAAAACCTTCACTGATGGTAAAGACACAACCACAGATTTAATAGAACTAGATAGTGCCATGGAATGATAAAAGTACAGACGGGTGTAAGTTACATCACTTCTTCAAGCCAGACCCCCAATCTATAAAACATGTAATATTTACATATGTAAGACTATGGAGAAGATTAAATGAGGTAAGGCTTGGTAAGTACTTACACAGTAAGTATTCAAGACATGTTTACCCTAACTTTAAAGCAGTTAATGTCAAAAGTAGTACATGAAACAATTTTTACATGTTCAAAAGGAAGCTTAAATATTTTTCTTTGAAATTAAATCTAAATATAAATCACTATCCACAAAATATTAACATTCTTCCATACATGGAATGAGTAAAGCAACTAAATGATCAGCAATTTCATTATTGGCTACAATGGGTTAAAAAAATTCTAAGTTATATCTGACAATCAAAAAAAGTCCAAAATTAAAACCGATTGTAAAAGAGATCCCAAAAGATACGTGAAGTGTCTGGAACTGCCATAGCTCATCTCTCAGAAGACTATAAAAAGCCTTTTTTGGCACTTAGGGATGGTGATTATTTAACCAAGTTTTTGTGCTAACAAAGAACATACAAATGAGAAGGAGCTGGCAGTTTAAATCCTGAATTTCTCTCTCCTAGTATCTTTCTTTACAATTCAACAGATAATGAACAAGTTGTTATATGTTGGGTTTTCCTCAACAGAACCAATATTTCTTAAAAGTACTTTGCAGTCTTGCAAAAACTAAGCCACCAAACTAATCACTGACTCTATAACTAGGAAAGTCAGCCCTTTCTTTTTGTACTCTTTCAGCCCTAAATATAAATTCCATCTTAATATCTACCTAAGTCACTCAATGTCATTAAGAGCTTTTTTACTTTTTGTTTTTCTCCAGTTAAGTCACAATCAAGAAAAAAAATCCCTCCTCTAAAATACTATTCCTGTTGCCAACATTACTAAGTGTTTTTGCTTAATGGGAGTATTTATATATTAAACTTCATGTATTTTATGCTAAATTAAAAGTATTATAAGTACAACATCACACCAGAAATTAATTTGACATTTATATATAGACTTGGGAATTCACATGAATTTCTTCATTGATTTTCACAGCATTCTGCAGCTGGAAAAGTTCTTAGACATCATATATTTCAATCCACTGATTTTATAGATAAGGAAACCAAGGCTCTTGGAATTAATTATTGGGTTTGCCAAAAAGTTTGTTTAGTTTTTTTCCATACGATGGCTCAGTAATGCTTACTTGTCTTTAACTTCATTCAAAACAATTGCTAGATTGTATTTTGACAGCTGTCATATCAACGTACATTTAAAAAACTTATCAAAATTGGTGAATTCTGTGCAGCCACTTTACTATTGAAGATTGAAAAAATACGAAACATTTTCAGCATATTATTCTTTATTATTTCAAGAAAGTAAAAAAAGCAAGTGAAACTCAACAAAAAGATTTGTGCAGTGTATGGAGAAGGTGCTCTGACTGATCAAACATATCACAAGTGGTTTGCCAAGCTTTTGGTACTACTGACATTTTGGTCAAATAATTCTTTTGCTGTGGGGCTGTCTTATGCATTGGAAGATATTTAGCAGCACCCTGGCCTCCACCCACTAGAAGCCAATAGCAGGAGATAGCTGACACTTAAAATATCCAAATCAATGAAGTTACTGGTAAAAATGAAAAATGTGTCTTTTACAGAAAAAACTAAATGGACTTTTTGGCCAACCTAATAAATCAGCTACCTAGTCAGCCAGATTATTATTAAGCATTATATGCCATGTATTATGTTAAGAGCTTAAGACATAATGGTGAAGTGAATGGGTCTCACAATATCCAGGGGGGTGACAAGCAGCCAGGCTATGGGAATTAAAATAGGGAAAATTCTTTTTGATCAGACATAGGATTTTACTAAATCACGTATTGCCAGATTATAAAGCCATTCACCAAAAAGCAAAGTCAAGAATAGGTTTCAGTATTCAGTATCAAATAAAATCCTACTCTATCTAATCCTATCCATCCTTTAAATACAATCAAAGACCAAACCCCTCCACAAACCTCCAACACCTCCACCATAGAAAGCAATCTCTTCTTTTTCTGGTTTAATAACATAGTGACTACTTAGTACTTAGGGCTTACACTGTTTAGCAGTCAACAAGATATTTTCTCATGTCATTCCTGTTTCACACACCTTGCCTGCTAACTGTGCTCTCAATCCCTCTAGTTTCTGTAGCTGAGCATATTACTGAAGCTTTCTGAAGGCACCAAAACATGAAAATAACTGACACTCAAAATATCCAAATCAATAAAGTTACTAGTGAAAACGACAGTGTGTCTTTTATTTTACAGAAAAGGCTTCTGAAATGATGGAAAACATGTAAAAACAATTCTCAACATTTTTTGGTGAGCAGTTAATATGTGCTGGCACTATGCTAGGTGCAGGATACACATTACGACAAGTATGCAAGTAAAAACATATCCCCATGCAACAAGGTTCATAGGAGGCCAAAAGAGGGGGCTAACTCTAAAGCCCACTTGAAACTAGGAAAAATCTGGGAAGACACTCCAGGAAATCTGAGCTCAAACTTGAAAGAATTTGTATTTAGTATTTTAAATAGTTCGGGGGGGGGGGGGGCAGGCAGTGTAAAAATATCCAAAAAGCAGTTTCCAAATGCTATCATTTAGCTAAATACTATAGAAATGCCCCAAATATGAATTTAAGTCATGGAATGAGAAAATTTTTTTCTCAATTATAACTGCTACAGTCAAGAAAGTCACTATTCCCACCCAATCTGTGAAACTGGATTATTCAGGAATTAGTTTGCCATTTTGTAACGGCGCAGTAATTTGGTGGGCATCCTGTAAGGACACTATTCTTTCTCCTTTTAGTCTATGTTGTTAAACAATCATGGGTTGTTGGAAGAAAGGGGAAGGGGGAGTTATAGAGACAGTAAATTAGGAAATACTCATCTCTGACAATGCTCACAACCAAAATATCCTATTCAAATATCCTATATTATGACAACACTTTCAAAGAATTTTAATTAAAAGCACATTTCAATTCTTGTAACATAATTCCTGACTTAATTCATGCTTCCTCAATATTAAAATTACAGGTATAGCTAAAAATCAATTTTCCTTAGTCATCAAAAAAAAATTTCTTGAAACTGAATTCAGAACAATACAGATTTTTAAAAATAGGACAGAGGAAATTCTGTGGAACAATGTCTAATTTTTTAAACACACCAGAATACAATGTAGAAAAGCTGCTAAGTTTTAAAAGTTTGACACCAAAGAGTGGAAAGGCTATAAAATTCACAGATTATAGTAGTGTCCGGTTTAAGATAAAACCACTACTAATAATTTTATTTCTGAGCAGACTGAAGCTCATTGGTTTTCATTTCATCACCATTTAATTTACTTTCTATCACCATTAAAAAAAAAAAAAAAAAAAAAAAAACACCTCTACAGAAAAATGATGTTTTCATAGGTGGGCAACAAAGTTATCTAAAGTCCGATAACCAAACCCTTCTCAAACAGACTCCAGCTCTACAGGATGTATACATTAAATTGAAATCCCTCTATTAGACAACTCCTAACATCTGTTTTCCTGAGCTTAAACAAAACTGCTGGACAAGATCTGAACTTGATAAGATAACCTGATTTTAATTAACTAAAAGGGAGTGGGGGATGGGGGAAATTATATTCTTGGATGCTGAACTATTTCCTTAAAACTCAAAAAATAGCTTATATCCTATAACCACTTAATAATCTAACTACTAAGAAAGTGGGTTTAGAATGCATAAAACCAGCCTGCTCTTTAAAAAGTAAGCAATTGACAATAATTGAAGAGGGCAAACTTTGCACAGCAGTAGTCCTGAAGTCTTATCCACACAGGCTGCAGGGTGGGGGCCTCAGTGACTGCTGGCGTGTAATCACTGACTTGCTCAGCAACTTTGCTGTAATGGCTTCAAATTGCAGGCCTGAGGAAATGCTCCATAAATAGCTGCTCTTTTCTCTTGTGAAGACTCTTCATAGACCCAATACAACTCCACTACCAAAAATGGAGGAGTTGCCATGGACCTTAAAAAAAAAAAAAAGTCAAGAGAACAAGAGATACCCTGCTAACCACATTACTGATTGTAGGAGTATGAAACACAGTGCTAAAATCTAATTCACTGTGTAAATTCAACTTTTAGGTAACAATTTATGAAGAATCAAATCAGTTTTTTACAATCCAAATTTCATGAAGAGCATAAAGCCTTGTTTTTATAGGTGTTTAGAAAAGAAGAGAGATGCTTAGTTTTGCAATTAAATGTTCGAGAATGTTTTCATTAACTCCCCAAGAAGCAGTGATCCTTCATGAGCAACTTAGAAACCTAAGCACATGTGGTGCTGCCACTGAAAGCACTTCCGGGAAGCAGGAACAACAAAAATACACAGGTTCAAAAGTCACTGAATTCTCACCAACTGCATTACACACACACACATCCATTTCTGCTGTATGTTCCATGTGAATTTATGCCTAAATTAATCTAAAGATAAATAATGTAAAAAGTTTTGGTAGTCAACTTCTCGAGGATAATTACAATTACGCGTCAATTACAATTCATGGTCTTGAACCATACATGTAAATTGTAACCCCAAAGCCCATATTTTGTCTAACCTACTGAATGTTTTAAAAATAACTTGACTGACTTGATGGCATCTCAAGAGGAAAATACCTATCAACTTATATTACACTACTCACAAAAAATGAGATTTTACTTCTCAAGAGTATAAACTGTTTCCAGTGACATTATGCTCTACCCTGAGTCTTTTAGGTCCCAGATGAAAATTCACCTATTTTGAACACTATTTTTAAAAACTTCCCATTTAAGTATTGTAGACTTAAAAACACGGCCACAATATTTTGCAACTCCTATCAAGAGGTTGAGTCTACTTCCCAACTCGCTGAATCTGAGCTGACTTTGTCAAATGCTTAGACCAGCAATTTTCAACTAGTGTGCCACGGGAGACAGGCACACTAGTGCGCCACAAGAATTTTTAAAACATGCAATACCTGGCTATTTAGTCAGGGCCACTGATCTCTTTTCATTAGATCGTCAAATAAAAGAATGACAACAGCTACCACCACAATAGCCATCTGGTGTGAATGAATCAAAATTATACCTATTTTTTGGTCAGACTGGCAAAAAATATATTTTTTGGTGTGCCACAGAATTTTAATAATTAGTTTATGTGTGCAATCAGATGAAAAAGGTTGAAAACTGCAGGCTTAAGCCAGATTGTAGAAGTGACATTGTGTAACAGCCTCAGGAAGCTTTGCAGCTTCTGCCTTCATCCTTTTAAAAGGCTCCCACCAACATGTAAAGAAAACTCTGTGCACACAAAAGAGGTCAGGGGAGCACGCAGCAAGAGGCAATTGCCTATTAGCAAAGAGAACAAGCCTCAGAATAAAATCTACCTTGCTGGCACACCTTGCTCTTGGACTTTGTAGCTTCCGCAACTGTGAGAAATACTGGGTGCTTGTTTAAGCCACCCAGTCTGTGGTTTGTTATGGCAGCCCAGCTTACTAAGACAACAGGTAACAGTAAATGACTTCCATGTGACTTACTATAAAACAGAGTTGAAATCTTAACTCTTATAATCTTAGAAGTCCAATATGTTGCTGTCAACTATATTCACTTAATTACTAGCATTCCTGAAACTCCTAACTTCCTTCCAAAACCAAATTAAACTCTGAGTTTAGGTAAAGAATTCTGACTGCTCCATGTACCAAGAAAAGTTTTACTAACAAACTTCAGTGTTTAAGAGACAAAATTTAGTTTCCAGTAATTTCTAATGGTGACAGAGGGTTAGATTTGCTTTACAATTTATTTTAATATAGCTGATTAATAAACAACCTTTCAAATATTTATCTGGTTTTGGTAATGTAAAATAAACTAAACCATCTGATTTTGCTTGTCTAAAACAAATTCTAAAGCTTAATTTAAAAAATTCTTTAAATCTCTGAAAATGTTTCAATCATCAGCAGCTACCCCATTAAATTTTAAAAATTAAAAATTGTAGTTTTTACACTATATTTTACTATTAATTCAATATGTAGTGACAGATAAAATAGAAATAATTGATGCATGAAGACTTTACATTTACGTAATTCTAATAAAATTTACTTGATAAACAAGTAAACATTAAGCTAAATTTAAACAGTGCCAGAAAAATGAAAAGAGTCACTTTCAACTAGCATTTTCTGACAAATAATAGTGACAAAAAGTAGCAAAAAACTTCTTAAATAGGCTGTAATATCAAAATAAACTTTAGAAGTGCATACAGGACACAACTGTATGTGACAATCAATGTTTATGTGGTCCTCATAAAACTTTCTTTTCAAGCAATAAATAAAAAGTCATTTAATAGTTTTTCAAGTATTTTGATATTAGAACTGCTTTTTTAAATTCTCAAAGTGAGAGGGTAGATTTAACTACAATTAACAGCTTCATTTTGATGAAGAGAAGAACCTCTTATGATACAAATGTCATCCAGGTAGGAAGATCAAACCCTTGGTTACAGAAAACCTGTTTGCAGCACAGTCTTTGCCTCCCCACCTCCTCTACAGCACACTGAGTTGAAAATGCTAATTCCATAAGCGTAGTACTGTCTCTACAACTGGGCTCCCATAGTAGTCTACTCACTGGTACGACTTTTACAAAAGAATTATATTATTTATTTATTTAATTCTAAAGCAGTGCAAGGAAGATATTTATAATACCCTACATAGAACTATTATTTATATCCAGAAAACAAATAATATCTCATAAAAACAGTTCTAGATACACTATTTGAGTTTAAGAATAACCTCAAACTCATACAATTAAATTTACAATACGCAAGGCAAATACTCTAGCATCTTTTTCGCACAAAATTTCACTGCATTAATTATGCAGGGACTGCAGGCATCGATCAGGGTTGACTTACTGACCAGCAGACTCTGAAGTGAATGAGCACTCTAACGGATGTCATCTGCCAATAAATACATCAAGAGCTACGTACATAAAACCGAAAAGGACAAAAATTTTTGTTTGCTGAGCTTATAATCAGTTAGCCTCAACAGGTTCTCCAGTGAGACTCTATTGGCACACTATTAATTTTGTCCCAGCTCCAGAGTGGGACACCCAGTGAATCCCCTTAAAATAATGTCTGTTACATAAAACCACTGGGGGAGAGGGGGTAGGTTTAATAAAAATAAGAGTCCGCTGGGCACACTGAGTGAATTCAAAGAAAATAAATTTTAAAAGTAGGGAGGAAGAAACCAAGTTCACACCAGTGTGAGTGACGCAACACATACCATCGAACCAAGTTGTTCTTTCTTGAGAAAAATCACCCTGTGTGTGTGGGAGTAGAAGTAGTCAGGACACTGATAGATAAGCTGTGCAAATTCTTATCTGTCCTGTGATGGGCACTAAATGGAAAAGTAAGAATAGACAGGTACACAAAGGGCATGCTTTGTCTTCAAATACAGAAGACAATGATAATAATTTTATATCATTGTCTGGAAACAGTGATTATTTTGTCACCCACAAGAAGAGATCTGTACCAGTCCTAACAAGAAAGTCTGCACACCCTCCAGCTGAGAGCGGATAAAAGTGATCCTATTACATCATCTGGAGCCCATCCAAACTACACAATTTCTGAAACATAACCTATATCAGTCTGAACATGTGTAGAGGAAAAACAGAAACATCTGTATTTTAGCCAACTCTTCCCCAAAAGAGTTTTTTTTTTTTTTTTTTAATCTTAAAAAAAAAAGTCATCCAGGTGAGCTTGGTAAATTTTAAGCTCTATCACTGGTGACTCTATCACTGGTAAGTTTCAAACAGGGTCTCAGAAATCTCCGTTTATTTATTTAGCTCATGTCTAACCTCAGCACTTGGCTATTTTAACACACTTCCTTACTCTATATAATTAACAACAAAGGGTCCTAACACATCTCAGTCACCACCTCTGGGTGAATATTTTACCCTATACCCAATTTTCACAAAATGAAACTAACTACTTACGTCTCCATGGTTAGTTTATAGGTTAAGAAAATACTCTCTTAAAAATAATATAAAATGTAAACTGTAACTGAAAAAATTTAATTAAGAAAGTAAAGTAAAAAAAATAAAATTGTTCTGCAAAAAAAAAATAAAATTCTTTGTATTAATACTATTCTATGACATTGACAATAGCTTATTAAAGACACACAGGCAGGCTAATTTTCTGAGCTATCTATTAAAAGAAAACAACCTATACTAAAATAAAGCCAAGTTATATAACGCTGGGAGTTTACCTACATAAGTATACCAATTATTATTTAACCAATTTAGACATGCATAAATATTTCCCTTAACCTACCACCAACTATGTTGATGAAAACTAGAAGGAATGTAGGAAGAAAGATACACGCTAACTTCATAAAACTTTTACTTTAAAATCCTACTTTTAAAACCTATGCACACTAGACAGATTACTTGAAAATGACATACAGATATGATTATTACCATTATCATTTATAGGGTCCAGCAGAAGAAATGCCTGCTTGAGTGTGGTGGCAGGGTAATAATATGGTGTAATAATTTATAGTTTTAATTTGTACATTTCACCTAAAATGTCATATAGTGTGCTTGAGATATTGTTATTACAGAATTACATGCTTATGATTTTATAATAAGAGTTTGTAATTAAAAAGGCCGTTATTTGTGCCAGACCCTATATTAATAGGAATTAAAAGTTTCCAGCCTCTCTGCCTCTGCACACTATTTCAGAATCCAAACCCTCTGAACAAAGTGTACACTGCACAATGCCAACTACCCTTGCATCAAAGTATACAGTTCCCCTAAGAAAACCTAACACACAGAGATGTAAACCTGCAAAACTGACACTAAATGGGACAAATGTAACTGAATTAATCATCTGCCTGGTAAAAGCATTTACTTAAGTATTCACTTAAAAATGTTGCTGTAGTATTTAAGTCAAATCACATGAAATTGTCTCGTTAATATTGTGGGCTTAGAAAACTACACCTTTACAGAGTCAACCTAATAATCAAACTGGATTTACAAAAATTTAGCTTAAATACCATTTTTTAAAAACCTATTGCAAATTACCCCGCTCCCTGGCCCAAGGAGATGGGAAATTTTATGCTCCAGAGAAATGGGGCCACAGGCTCTGGATTGAGATACCTAACACAGTCCAGTGCAGGGATGAAGCCCCACACTGGTCAGCCCTAAACCACCAGCAGTCAGTCTTAACACCCATCACCACCAATGCTCTCTGTAAACAGGACTGCAGATTTTTATCTGGAGAAAGTGGTCACTACAAGAGAATCTAACTGAGATATGGACACTTAGGACCTCCCAAACTTCAGAGCCTGATTGGTTCCTGTTGTATTACAGTGAAGCCTAGCAGAGGCACTGAAAGTAGCAGCACATTGAAAAAGGCATATCAACTATATTAGGGAGGACCCAAAAAATCAGAATTCATTTATTAAAAATTGCGTATTTATTCTTACATGTTAAACTTCAGCCATCTTCAAAGTACTCTCCATTTGATGCAATACACCTATTGAGTTTATCCCACTGTTCAAAACAGTTTTGAACTTGACGATTTGATGCCTGTTAGTGCTTGTGCCGTTAATTGTTTCACCTCTTCCACGTTGGGAAAACATTCCCTTTGAGGACGTTTTTCATCCAGGGGAAGAACAACAACAACAAAATCACTCAGGGAGAGAATAGATGAATAGGGAGGGTGGGGCATGGGGGCCATGCCATTTTTGGTCAAACAGTGTGAAACGCTCAGTGCAGTGTGGGCAGATGTGCTTATAAATCACCCATCATGAAATGGGCAAATGTGCTTAAAGTCTTCAAAAAAAATTCACTGAAGCTGAACACAACCTCTCACAGCAACACCAGCTGGTACACTCATACAGATGGGTTCCCAGAACACTCACCTAGTGGAAGAAACCCTACAAGGGGCCCACCCTCCAGAAGATAATTCCAGTTTTTTGGTGTCTCCCCTCATACTCTCAGAGAGGTATTTTATTATTACATTCATGAAATAATAACTGCATTCCTTTAAAAGGAACAATGAGCTCAGAAAAGGGTCCCTGGAAATTATGAATGTGAAACAGCTTTTGGGGGGTAAAAATCAATGTAAAAGTTAAAAGCTAAAGTTGAAGGAATCTCCCAGAAAGCATAACAAAAGGCTAAGTGAATGAAAATAGGGGTTAAAGACAATAAAATTATAGAATTATCCTGGCTGGTGTAGCTCAGTGGATTGTACACAAACTGTGAACCAAAGGGTTACCGGTTCAATTCCCAGTCAGGGCACATGCCTGGGTTGTGGGCCAGGTCCCTGGTAGGCGGCATGTGAGAGGCAACCACACAATGACATTTCTCCCCTTCTTTTTCTCCTTCCCTTCCCCTCCCTCTAAAAATAAGTAAATAAAATCTTTTAAAATTAAAAAATTAAAAAAAAAAAAAAAGAATTATTGTAAGTAGCCATTCCAGGAAAACAGAACAGATAAACAGCCTGGAAGAAATTATATAAGAACTAATAAAAAAAACTTTCCCAGGATTGAAGGACAGTTAGGGCAACTACACTGCAAAATGTTAAGGGGCACCATTCACATTGAAGACATTTTCCAAGCTATGCAATCTTTACAAATAAATTTTAAAAAGATACATACCAAGGCACATCATGAAATTTAAGACCACCCACCAAAAGATAAAAAAATATATATTAAAATCCCCAAGGAAGCAAATTGGGTTTAACTGATCAATAAGAAAACTAGAAGCTAGAATAAAATGACATGTTGACTTTAAAACTCCAAAGAAAAATAACTAAACCTTGAATTCTACAACCAAACTGCCCATCAAAAGTCAACAGATAAAGACATTTTTAAACATTAAAGATCTCAATACCATTACCTACCATGTACCTTTTTTCTCAGCAAATTCCTGTGGGATAAGCCAACTCTAAGAGTAAGGAAATCAAGAAAGAGAAAAGTGATAAATAGGGTAACCAACCAACAAGAGTGATGCGGGGACCTGCCAGGATAAGAGTGAAGGAAAGTCCCAGCACAAACGATATGAACATGTTACTTTTATAATAAAAAACATACACCTTATTTAAAAAATCATAAAATCTGATATAAAGGGGAGGAGGGAGAGGGAGGGAGGACAATTTCATTAATGTAAAAGAATCCCACATTCATGCTTGTACATTAAAATCCGCATTTTACCCTCATCTCCCAGATGTTAGGGTTTAGTTCCTTCCCTACAGCCAATTCCATATTACAGTCACTTCTGAATATGTGAGAAGTTAAATTTCAAACGTTGTAGTTCACATTTAATATTGTGAAAGCACACAGTAGCACTCTGAAGAAAGTTGTTTTTATTCTAAACCCCAAATCAAATTAGTCTATAGATAAGTTTTCTTGAATGTATCAAAAAACACATCTCTCTAAATACACTTGCAGGTAACATAAAGACCTTACTTTAAAAACAAACAAACAAAACCCTCCTCACTTTAGGTTAAGTAAGCAGTTGAAAGAGGAAGAAGGAGCTTTTAACCAAAAGAACCTTAGCCACCCTTAAATCCAGACCCAGCTGAAGATATGCTAAGTCCACTGAAGAGATAAGAGAACCACACTGAAGTGAAGAAAAGTAAGTAATATCACTACCACAAATAAAGCACTTTAAATACTTGGTGGAAACAAACAGCAATAATTTAACAGATACCTCCATTTGCATTATTTTGCTAATTTGCAACATTATTGAAACAACATATTATTTGATACATTAAAGATTATGCTTATTGTCATGCTAAGAACCAAATGAAAATTAAACTGCTGACCACTTTTTCTTGTCTAAAATATTAAAAGGAAGAAAAAAAGACCTCTGTGATTTATACCAAACTTCTTTGTTTGCCTTTAGAAGGGGTCAAGCACTTCTGCCACAGAAGTGCTTCCAGTGTGGCAGTACTCACTCCCAAGAAACTTGGTGCTGCAGTACTTAAGCAACCAGAACCATGAAGCAATTCTTCTTTATAAAAACAGCAATGCCCCTTTCAGGGCTTGAAGTTCTGATTAATCCTAGAATCAGAAACTCTTTTTTGTAAGAACTGCGTCACTTAGTAACCATAGTTATAGAATCACGTGGCCCTTTAAGAACTTCTTTATACATTGTTACTCAACTATTATTAAACTTTCAAGCCATAATTAATGGTTAAATTATGCTATTACTGAAGGTAGCAAATTAAGGTTGAATAATCTTAAGTCTTAACAATTGATTTTTAAAATGACTTCACTTTGATTTGCCCTAAGCCTAAACTACACCATACAATTTGAGGGCCTAAAGGTTAGGTTTAGAGTTTACGTCTTCTCTAAAGCCTTAAGGTAAAAGATAATTCAGTTATTAGCCTAATATTAGCATTACTATTTTAGGATGCTAATGTGCATTATATTTCTAACTATAAAGTAAAAACCTATTTTTCCACATTCTAGTGAGGACTGATCTCAAGGAATCAAAAACGTTTTTAAAAATATTTTAATTATTGAAAAACCACCTAAGTATTTTTTTTCCTTAATAGTTAACATTAGGCTTTCTGGGAGGAATATTTTTTAATGTTATTTTAAAAGAAATTTAACTCACCATCTGATAGCCCACTGAGAGTTTGCCGCATTTAAACATCTAGTTGGTTAACTAAAATAAACTTTAACCTTTCTTAGTTCACACTAAAAATACTCATTATTTTCCCCAGGAAATACATTAACCTCTATGTTCTATTTACTCTGTCAAATCCACTATCTTCCATCCAACTGTTTTTCTTCTGCCACTGTATACAACAGTCCCTCCAGAGTTTTTCTGCCTAAATCATTGTGGCACTGTGGGCCATTCTTCCCTGGGATGCCCACCCACTGAGCAGAAGCAAGCATTTTTTTTTCTTAGCTCTGAGGGCACACTTTAATCTTCTCTCCCCACTCAACCTCAACAGCAAGACAAACAGGCAGAGACTGGCCCTGACCTCACAGAGGGAAATACTCTGTGATTACGACTTGAATTGCTTTTTGCAACTTAATCAATATTAAATGGCAATATAACAAACTTTTGACTTTTAAAAGGAAATCATATCAAGTTACACTGGATACACAGTGAAACAAAAAAAAAAGTATAGCTTTAATCCTTATGAAACTGTTTCTTTTAAAAATACCTAATCTTTATTATGATAACAATACATATTGCCAAGTGTTTACAGCCTTCTGGGAATGAGACACGTGTTTGGGTGAAGCATATATCAAATTATAACAAGAAACACTTTAATTCGTCTCCTTTAATTGATACATTTCTAAGGTAGCTTTAATCAGAGCAGTGGAGGATTAACTTCTGAAATAACATGTAACAAAAAAGAAATCAAATCATTAATAGTGATCAATAATATCTGCTGCAAGGCAAGTTCATTTAATGTTGTAAAATTGGGTAATTGATATTATGTGCAATGTTGAACATCTCTGAAAAAAATACCTTTTTAAACTGTGGATCAAGATGCTCAATATAACCTTTACACAGATCACAGCTGCAAGAAACCTTGAATCTTCAAGGTTTAAAAATACTGTGGCCAGTTACTCAGAATGTGATAAATAATAGAAATGAAACAAAATAATCCTTTAAAAGTTAGAACATTATTAAAACAATGCAAATCTACAAACTTTTAATAGATCACAGTTTTTAAATCACAGTATAAAGTCCAATATCGTACATTATATATAAGAAGTTCTTTGTACACGTAACTAGTTACAAGGTATCAGATTCAATAAAATAAATCTGAGAAAAACACTCCTTGTAACCAGAGATATTATAGAATACTAATTCAGGAAGTTATTCACCAGCTTATAAAGAAATAGGAAGCTGTTGACCAACTACTTGAAGAACTATTTCCTGTAGGAAAACTATAAGACAGCTGAAGAAGGCAATAATTTTCAGAGTAATAAAGAGAAAGGATTCTTTCAAAATAAAAGCTCAATATACAACTTTAAAGAAATTAGTTTTAAACAGTAAATTTAGTAGAACAAATATTACACATAATATACAGACTAAACTTTTTTTTACATACTTCACAATCATACCAGAGCTTAAATGTGTTATTGATAAATACAGCTAGTGCCACTATTATTTTACTTTATCACCTGCCAAACTAAGGTATGTCTTCTCCAGAAGACCTCACTGACCTAAGAAGGGCTTTAAAAATACCATGACTGCCTGTCTATAATCTAATCCTTCAGAAATTGTGCTGCCTTGAAACTGAAGGATAGGCCAACTGTTTTCCAAAAGCCATTTATCTGTTGTCACAAGGCAACAATTAGTTGTTTCCAAAGTCAACATTTATGTTTTTAATCAAATTACATTACCTTCCAAGTCTGTATCTTTTATGATCCGATTTCTTCATGACAAGTATAAATCTCAATAAATTATGTACTTGTAACTTAAAAGTTAGTTCCAACAAGTATCTACAAAGATGTTTTTAGTAAGATGTAATTTTTTCACATGCAACTAGTTTAAGTCTTCATTCTCCGTCCAGTGACAACAAGAATCTTCTTTAGATAAAAGGGGAAGAAAATACATAAGCACTGATTGCAAAGAGAGCTGGATTTAAAAAATCAAAACTAGAATAAAAAATGAACTTTGACAGAAGCAACTTGGCTCCAAAAGCTTCATTCAGCATCTTTGACTCAGAGTCAGGACAGATATTAGCCATTTACCTGTGCAGTGCACAAAAATAAGTTGTTTATAACAACTCATAAAGCCCATATCATTATGGAAGTAGCTAACAACTGCATGTAAACTAATCTTCTTATAACTTTTTCCAAATTGCATACTGTTCATAAAGCAGATACCCTTTAGAAGAAGAATACCCATCTCCTAGATCCAATTTTTAGGAGCCCTTTCTGTAATTCCTGACAGGTAACAACAAACCTGTAATTCTTCTTGCTTTTATTGACCCAAATCTATCATTCAGGGAAAATCAGCCCATTTCTGAAAGGTATGAGAAAATTACTCCACTGAGTCAAAATATCCTCGTTTCTTAACATATAATAAGCCTAATTTTACTGCCACACAAGAGTCCCTCAAAAATATTTTCCCCCACTTTTTAAGTCTATTTAACATCTGTTACCATACACAGTTACAGAATTTTTCTTATGACAACTTTTAAGATTTCCTCTCTTAGCAACTTTCAAATAATGAAATTAAAAAATCTTGAACAATCACGCTTATATCTTTTTTCCCAGGTTTTTTTTTCCTTTTCCAGGTAAGCTTCTGTCCACCCCTGCAACCATTACTCTAAATTCGTAATTTTCATATTACTTTGGCCTGGTTTTACACAACCCCCCAAGACCCCCACTCAAGATCCGGTGTTCAGAGTGATGTTGTGGGTATGTGTATACATTCTTCATTAATCCTTCTGTATCAATATCTTTAAAAGAAGTACTTCTTCTCAAAGGAAGAACCATTGGAGACTTTAAAAAATAAATTATATAACATTCATTTCAGCTCAAAACAAAAAGATTATTCAAAATGAAAATGTAGGCAGATATCGCAATAAACAATTATTATAAGACACAAAAGACTAATGAGAGCATAAATGTTGCTCTTTAACCTTATACTTTCAGCTACAGAATTAACCAAAGAAAGAAGGCAAGCAGGCTATTAAGCTGTTTAAAAATCTCCCCAGGTCAGCATGTGACCCAGCAGGGAGAGGTTCAAAAAAAGTACAGCCTTCCTCCCCCCACCCCCACCAACAACCTGTTTTGTTTCCACTCCTTTTCCCTTAAAGACACATCCTCACAGCTAGCAGCTCTTTCAATCATTTACTTTGGATGTCTGCTTGAGAAGAAATGATCTTGCTCATTCAGATGAGTTTGCCAGACTTGTATGTACTTTCCAGTCTCGGGGCCCTTTATTGTTCTGGTTGAAATCTGACCCTTTGAAATGGATACGACACCAGAAAACGAATTAAAAGAAGAAGAAAAAAGTTCAGGAAAGGGGGTAAAAACTGAAGAAACATTTCAAGATCCAACTTTTTCCTCTGCTCATCTCCTAAATAAGCCTCTCACAAAACTGTATCTTACATCACAAAGTAACAACCTACGCTAAAAGCCAATTAATATAAAATACTAAGACTCATACAATGAAACAATATCATTAATTGTATTATCTGATCTAATAAATAAATATTACATTTACTTTAGGAGTAGATTGTCAAGACAAATCTCAATTAACTGTTTTTCACTTTATTAAAAGTGAAAATACTACCTGATTAAATACTACCAAATAAGCTACTTTTAGACAACTTCAGTCTGTTATAACTACTTTCAGAAAATGTTTTGTATACACTCAAACAAGCCAGAAAAAAATATTAAGGTCTTACCTATAAGTCCAAAGCAGGAGGGGATAAAATTCTACTTTGATCTTTTCAGCTTTAATGAAATTTTACCATTTTGTTAAAGACAAAAAGTCTGATAAAAATAAATGACCCAATGGCCTTGTTCTTGTTTTCCCAGAGAGGATGAATTCTATTTTGAAGACTTGCTAGTTTGAAGCAAGTCTGCCAGTAAGAGATTGTATATCAAACCTGAAAATTCTGTTTCTCGTTACATTTTGTGGGCAGTAACCTGATAAATCACATCAAACTGCAGCTAAAAGTTTGTAATTTCACAATCTAAAATACTGTAAAATTAGACATCCAAAGAAGTCCTACTTATTTTGTTCTTCTCTAATAAAATGTTTAAAAAGATATGACTATGTTTCACATCTCATAAGACTATGTTAGCCCTACAGTTCTCACAATTTGAAATTTTTTCATGGTATTCTTTAAGTTTTAAACTAGGTTAATTAATAGGTCTGGCACAAACTCAAAATGAGAATACCCAAATTGCCACAAAAGATTATTAAAAGGCTCTGAAACAAGAATGAATCAAACTTTCAAAATTTACCCAAGCTAAAGAAGGTATTTACAATCACACCAAACAAAAAAATTATGAAGCTGTAACTGAACATGACAGGAATATTAAGATATAAAAATAAAAGACATTTTAATTCTTCATATCATTTTATTGTTTTCCAAAATACATTTCCCTTAGGAAAGTATCTTCCTCCATTATTGTCACTTACTTTAAGAAGTATCTCTGACCAGAAGATGTCTTTGCCATCTCCCAGCCTGCTGGCAGAGGTACATCATCAGGTATTTCAAAAGAAGACTGTCGAAGGTGTTGAGCAGTGGGTGTAGCTGCTGGGCCAGAAACTACTCCAGTGGGGGTCAACGTCCCAGGAGACACAGCTCCCAGCTGCAGGGAAGCTGGAGAGGAATGAGCTCGAACATGCTGTGGAGTCAGGGCTCCTGCACTGCCTGCATCAGTACTGGCCTATGGAAATATTAAAATGAAAACTTCTTTAAAATTGTATTTTTTAAATTTCTTGTTTATTGATTTGAGTAAGAGAGGAACATCAATACATTATTCCTCTTAGTTATGAATTCATTGGTTGACTCTTGTATGTGCCCTGATGGGAGACGGAACTCACAACCTTGGTGTACCAGGGGAGTGCTCCAACCAACTGAACTACCTTTTTAAATAGTCCCTTTAAATTTCCTAGATAGATTTCCACTGCAACCAAATATCTAGGTACCAATGGCAAACCTCAACATCTGACACAGAGGAATACAGGTTTGCAGAAGGGTATTTTGAAATGGTTTATATAATCTTAATATATACTCTTACAAACACTGCTAATTTTATCAATCAATAGTCCATGTTAGTGAGTTTTCTACCCACTAGATATTTGATGTGCTTTCTACACATTTTAAAGGCAAATAGTACAGAATTAAGAAAACACCCATAAAATAATAAATGTTGAATTTTATAACCTAATTTCTATAAGGCCAATGCAGTATGGGTGCCTTTCCAAGTTCTAAAATGTTCCAGGGCCCTAGCCAGGTAGCTCAGTTGGTTAGTATAAGTCCCCAACCTTTCTGGCACCAGGGACTGATTTCGTGGAAGACAATTTTTCCACAGATGGCAGGGGATGCGGGGATGGCTGTGTGGCCTAGGTCCTAAAAGGCCATGGATGGGGACCAGGAAGGTCCATGGCCCGGGGACTGGGAACCCCTGGGTTACAGCATACTCCTTCCCAATAAGCCAAAGTTGCAAGTTCAATCCCCAGTCAGGGCACATACAAGAGTCAACCAATGAACGCATAAATAAATGGAACAACAAATCGGTATTTCCTTCTCTCTCAATCAATGAATAAAATTTTTTAAAAAATGTTTCAGGTATAAACACAACCCAAAGAAAATAACAACTACGCAGAGTTATTTTTTACTAGGTTTTAAGTAGTATTTTTTTTCTAGGCCAGGCCCTAAACAGAACTGTCATCTTTTTCCTCATTATAGACAAATGCCATCAATAAAACATCACAAGCTATACAACTTTTAGTGAATGCACTAGATTTACAAGTAGCAAAGCCACCTAATGCATGAAATGAAAACCCAACCATGTATTTGTACCTAGATGATAAAGATGTCAACAGTTCAATTACAATATAACTTAAGAACTTAAAGTGCTTACATATTTACCACTGTGTAACTGCAGAAAAAATTCTGCACTCAGACCCCAAAGGTCTAGGTTCCAGTCAAAACTGGTCAGTGTAAATATCTTAATCTCTGTCTCAGTTCTCTCATTTATAAAATAGCTTTTTTCATGATGAAAAAAGTGGATATACATGATTGATTTTACATCCAATACTTTGTGAATAATAATGTTTACAACCCGTATTCACACTATTCATATGTTATTTAAATTCCACTATTAGAATTAGTGGTTGATGATCAAAAAGTTAGAATTTCCTAGATTTCATATATGCAAGGAAGGGAGGAAACTGGAAGCAATCAGAAAAGGCATTTATGCCTCAAAGTCATGTACATTTCTGAGTTTCCAATCAGAATATATTTCAATCAGGAAATCATTAGCAGAAATAAAAGTCAAACTTACAGATGCACAATAGTTAAGAAACTATAAACAAAACTAAGACAACTGTATAAATCCATAAACTGCTGGATATAAATTGTGCAATTATTTACTAGAAGAGTAAGTATACTTTTCAGTTGCAATTCTTTTTGGCTTATAGGTGCCACAAAATGGGGAATACAATCTCTTATGTGTATTATACTTTCAAAACACATTAACTAGGAGCAGAGCCGTGTAGTCCTTAGGGTGCAATGCCAGCACACATTTACCCATGAGTCCAGAAACCCACTTCTAGGGGTAAGAGAAAAAAGGCATAAAAAGCCTACTTCTCACATTAAGTGTTTTAGGAAAGCAGCTAAATTGTTTTTACTTCCTCCTTCTTAACCCAGGTTTTTGTCAGCAGGTTAAGTGAGTTTTTCTAAATTCCAAAATCCCTTGGTCTTCCGCAGGAGAACACACAACAGGCTTGCAAACAGGTAGGGGAATGAAGGGGGTGGGGTGGGAATGGGGGCGATAACTCTGCTTTTCACTCAAGTTACAGCCCAAGTGGACTAACTACACTGGAGTATTTGGAAAACCAATTAACTTTTGGGCAAAGTTCCTAAATTGAAGTTTAGCCTGAAGCAAGTTCTTTAAAAAAAAAAGTTAAGAAAGAAAAACCTACACTAAACAAATCTACTAGGACCTGTCGGAATGGTAACACTTTTATAATAGTTTCACTTCTTGTTGCATCAAATCGACAAAATAATCGAACGCTGTGTATGTGTAACAGCCATGTTCATATTCTGAATAAGAATTAAAAAGTAATGGCGAGCCTCGAATTAGTCATCGCTTCCCCAACAGTAACTTTTAATCACAGCTGAACTAGGCAGGACTTGGCCTATGAGTCAACCTGCAATGTATTATCAAAGGCTTGTGTTAAAACCAAGGCACAGTAAAGCGCAACTCAGGTCCTACGCAACGTGCAGATGTGGCTAATTTAAAAGCGTTTCAGCAGACTGTAAATAATAATCTACAATTGGGAAACCAACACGTGAACCTACTAAGTTTGATAAGAGCGAGCCTCCCGGAGTTCCAAGCACAAGGGAAGCAAAGGGGTGAAAGTACTAACTCTATAAACAACTTCCAGGAAAGTCTGGATCCAGTATTCAGAAAGCGCCGGGGCCCCGAGGAAAATAAATGCTTTCGGGAGGGGGAGGGGAAGGGGGAGAAAGAGCAAGAAACTGAAGGGACTGTTTCTACCCCCACCCCTAATCAACACTGGAAAACAAGAGAACAATTATTTGACTCCCCATGAGACTGAAGCGGACCGAGAGGCCCAGAAGGAAAGGGGGGGGGCGGGGGTCGAGGCTCAACTTCACAAACTCGGCCGCCGCTGGCAACTCACCCACACACAAATGCCAGAGGCCCCCCTCCC
>PVKU01003214.1:0-13502 GCA_004027475.1 Anoura caudifer
AAAAAAAAACACATTTACATCATACTCAGGAGAACAAATAATTCTCAACTGGGAAAAATGATATATAGATGCATATAAATCTTGAAGAGGATAAAAAAGTCAGCAAATAGAACAATGCAACCATAAAAGATAAAAAGAGAAAACTCCCTGTGAAACAGAATGACAAAAGGAGAAACAACCCAAATATCCATCACCTGGTGAATGGGTGAACAAAATGCATGGTATCACACAGTGGACTATTATTTGGCAACTAAAAGGAATGAAATGCTAATGTGTGTTATACCACAGACAAATCTTGAAATAATACGAAGTGAAAGAAGCTCAACACAATACTACATATATAAGTCCATTTGTATGAAGTGTCCAGAACATGCAAATATATAAAGACATCAAATAGATTAGTGGTTTCTTAGGGTTGGGAGATACAGGGTGGGGTGGATGGTGATAGCTAAAGGGTAGGGGGTTTCTTTTTGAAGTGATGAAAATTTCTAAAATTGACTATGGTTATGGTTGCATATAATTGTGAATATACTGAAAAGCACTGAGTTTTATGTATGGGGTGTCAACTATGTCTCAATGAAACTGTCCTAAAAACAGAAGAGCACACTTCTCCAGGGAGGACATAGAGGGGGCGCAGAGACATATGAGAGGATGCTCAGCATCACTGGCCATCAGAGAAATGTAAATGAAAACTGTAATGAGATACCCCCTCACACTGGTCAGAATGACCATCATTAACAAATCAACAAACAACAAGTGCTGGTGAGGTTGTGGAGAAAAGGGAACCCTAGTGCAGTGTTGGTGGGATTGCAGACTGGTGAAGCCACTGTGGAAAACAGTATGTAATTTCCTCAAAAAACTAAAAACGGAACTATCCTTTGACCCAGTAATACCAGTGTTGGGATTATACCCTAAAGATCCTGAAACACCAATTCAAAAGAACCTATGCACCCCAATGTTCATAGCAGCACAATTTACAATAGCCAAGTGCTGGAAGCAACCTAAGGGCCCATCAGTGAATGAGTGGATCAAAAAACTATGGTACATTTACACAATGGTATTCTATGCAGCAGAAAGAAAGAAGGAGCTCCTACCCTTTACAACAGCATGGATGCAACTGGAGAGCATTATGCTAAGTGAAATAAGCCAGGCAGTTCAAGACACATACCATATGATCTCACCTATCAGTGGAACCTAACCAACAAAACAAAGAAGCCAGCAAAATAAAACCAGAGACATGGAAGTAAAGAACAAACTGACAGTAACCAGAAGGGAGGTAGGAGGGGATAATGGGGGAAAAGGGGTGAAGGGTTTATAGGAACAACTATAAAGGACACATAGACAAAACCAAGGGGGTGTAGGATCAAGGGTGTGAAGCGGGATGGGTGGGGCAGGGTGTGTGGTGGGGGGAAAATGGAGATAACTGTACTTGAACAACAATGAATAATATAAAATAAAAGGTGTTTAAAGAATTATTTTCCAAGGGGAAATGTATTTGAATCTTTAATTGTGCATTCACAGCTCTGTTGCAATGGGCAGAGAACAGTCCATTCTGCTGGTTGGGTCTGTCTGTAGGAAGTTGTGTTGTGACATGTGAAAACAGTAATTTTGTGTTTCAAACTAAACATTCAGGGATCTATTCAGTTTTCCTCATTACCAATTTTTGTAAATGGTTCATAAATACAGACTTTTACTATGAGATCTTTTAGTTTCTCTGGTATTTATATATAGCTAGCTATTCCTTCAAATATGGTATATATTTATTCCTTTAAATATGGTTTAATACTCTAAGTTCATAGTAGTACATGCTTGCTTCATTGTAAATCATAACTTCTATCTTAAGATAATAATTTTTCTCCCATTTAACGTATGTTTACTTTGAATTCTTCCTTGTCTGACATTGACATTGCTCACCTGTTTTTTGTTAGTTTTCATTTACCTTATATAGCATGGTTTATCCCACATTTTTATAATTAAATTTATTGGGGTGATGGTTGATAAAACTATACAAATTTCAAGTGTACAATTCTATGATATATCATCTGTAAATTGCATTGTGTGCCCACCACTGAGTCAACATGACTACACTTTCATTTTTGTTTCAAGAGCCATATCTTGAAAACAATACATGTGAACTTTTTTCTATTAACATAAAAGTCCTTATCTTTTAGTAGATTAATGTATTCTACTTGCATTTATTTTAATAATTGCATTTTATTGGTCTTTTTATGTTTTTTTCTTAAAATAGCTTATTCTCTCTCTCTCTCTCTCTCTCTCTCTCTCTCTCTCTCTCTCTCACACACACACACACACACACACACAGAAGAGAATTCTCCCCAAAACAAGAGGTTTGAAAGCAATCTAAATATGAAGCACAGATCAGGAAAAATAACCACTAAGCCAATCTGCTGGTAAGCTGCTGCTTTTGCTAGTAAGTATTTTTCAACCTTCTTTTTGTAAAACTGTACCTTAAATTTTGAAAACTCCCTCTATCCAACTCTCATATTTGGAGGCAGGCTGACCGCATTCTCAGCTCCACAGGTGGGCCCTTCATGGTCTAATCAGCAAATCTCACTCTTTTGGCCATGGTGAATGGGCAAATGACTATCCAAAAAGGTATTAGATGCACTTACACATTTTCTAGAGTTTTGTGGAAAAAGAAAGGTTTTCTCCCCTCACTGGAAGAGTTTCTGCCATCACTATATAGCGTGACAATGTAGTTAATGCTGAAGGAGTAGACCTGAGCCAAGAGACAAATCCAAATTGGATACTGGTGACATAAACCGAGCCCTGAACAAGCCGTACATGAAGACAAGTATACACCTGGAACCATCCACCTTGTCCTTAGTCCAGATTGAACTGGGTAATCTGTTGCTCTTAAAGGATATTAGTTGATATACACACTCATGCATGTGCATGCACATGCACACTTATACAAGAAAAATTTTAAAGAAAAACAAGGTGCTCATTGTGAGGAGAATGAAACTTGCTAAAAGCCACAAGAGAAAGCACAATTTACTTGAAAAATATATCCGCTTTGCTATAGTTGCCTTAAAGAACTATCACTTTATTAATTCCGTTCAAGTGCAAAATTACCACCAACTAGTAGTCATAGCATAAAGAATTATTGCCGAAATGTATCAAAAATTAACTCAGCAAAGTCAGAATTACCACTCTCAGTTTTCAATCAGCTCCCTATGAAAACAAGTGGGGAATCAGGAAAAAAATAAAAGCAAAACATGGACCTAACGGCATGGCTTATATAATGTGTTTATGCTAGTAACAGTTCATTAAAATATGTATTTACAGAGTGGGCAGATATGACAGTTATTGTCTGATTTGAAGAGGCATCAATAAGGGTCCTTTTGACTAACAAACACATTACCAACTACACTCACTGCATGAAATCAATAAATAAGTATTTATGTGTGTGTCAACATTACACAAAGCATTGAGATAAGTACTGAAGGATTGTCAAAGAAGTACACAACATTCTTGTTCTCAAGGAGCTTATAGACTAAATAGGAAAATATTATATGCATACACATGCACATATAAAGAAAAATGACAGACAGTATAGGTACTGCAGACTTAAGAAAACAATTAGAGATAGTACAAACTAGGACTACTGCAGGAGTTTAAAAAAAAGACGTCGGCCCTGGCTGGTGTAGCTCAGTGGATTGAATGCTGGCCTGTAAACAGAATGGTTGCTGGTTCCATTCCCAGTGAGGGCACACGCCTGGGTGGCAGGCCAGTGGTCCCCAGTGGTGTCCATGTTAAGAGGCAACCAAACACTGATGTTTCTCTCCCTCTCTTTCTTTTCCCTTCTCCTCTGTCTGGACATAAATAAATAAAATCTTTAAAAAAAGAAAAAGAGGTCAATGTGGACTGGAATACGTAGCAAGCAGACTCCTGATGATCCTATATGTGAGACACACTTTGAAAATTGGGTAAGATATGGCTAAATAGAGAAAAATTGTAGCCTATTCTCAGGATAACAACCTAAGTAAAGTGAAGAAGAGGCAGAACTGACTAACAGAATTTGCACACTGGAGAAATTAAACTGGGGAGATTAACAGAAATCAGATTATGGATTATTTTAAATGTCAGAAGGAAAGTTTAAATTTATAAGATAAATTAGGAAGTAAAAGAAGTTTTTAGAATAAGGAAATGATGTGATAAAAGCTGAAACAATATAGTATAATATAGAATTAAACTATCCTCCTCCATGGGATGTGTGTTGAGGAAACACACTATGATGTTATTAGGGTCATTCAAATGCAAAGTGATAAAGGTCTAAACTAGGTTGGTGGCTGTTGAGAGAAGATGGGATGGATATGGCTGGAATTTCAACAGCATAATGCATAAAAGTTAGCAGCAGTAAGGAATGGAGTTTTAGGGCCCAAGACCTGGAAAATAGGAACAACAGCAGGACATTGTGCAGAGCTCAAACCAAGGTGTAGACTAGGCTGCATTCTCATCTGGAACTCAGGGTCCTTGTCTAATGTCATTCCCTGTGGCTGTAGTTCTGAGATCCCCCATTTTACTGCTCTAAGTTGGCCAAGTACCACTCTCAGCAATTAGAGATGATTCTCAGGCCTTTACCCCATGGCTTCTTCCATTTCATCAACAGAGAAACTTCTTCACATGGAGTCCTTCTAACTCTTCGGGTCTCTCTGACTTTTTCTTCTGCTACCAGCTACTCTATGATTTGAAAGAACACATGCAATTAGGTTAAGGTGCACCTGGGCAATCTCCCAATCATAAAGTCAACTGATTGCATCCACAAAACTGTTTTTGCCATGTAACCTAATATAACCCGGGAGTAACAAGAAGGAGTGGAGATCACAGGGGCCATGTTAAGAATGCTGCCTACCAGAAATTTGGTACATTTTGTGATACAATCTGAGAATTTCTTTCTTGTAGTAGATGAGTGTATTAATTAGTGATTAAATTCACTTCTAAGTGACAGAAATTTGTTTCTAAAACCAAAAGGAAGTTTATTTCACTCTCATGTAAATACATGGATAGGCAGTTCAGAGTTGGTATGGCATCTTCACAGTCATTAAATCATTGGTGACTTAGGTTCCTTCCATTCTATTGCTCTGTCATCCTCAAAACATAGTTTCCATCAGTGGCCCAAAATGACTGAAATAGCACCACTCATGATATATGTGTTCCAATTAGAGGAAGGGAGAAAAGAGAAGTGGCAAATACAAAACTTCATATTGTCCCAAAGGTTTCTTAAACTCATCTTTGAATGAGCTTAATTCTTCCTAGATCAGCTATTAATAGTAGGCTCATGGAGGAGACAAGCCATGCAGAGTTCCTAACAGGAATTCTCCCTGGTTCAGAATGAAGCACCCTTGGATGTAATGTGAGTGTGGGTACATGCATGTGTGAGAAAAAGAGAGCAAGTGAGCACTGTTTGAGCTTCCATCTCCATTCAATTAATATTGAAAACTGTAGGAGACTCAAAATCAAATCTCTTTCCTTTATCATTCTCAAAATGATTACTGCAAAGATGGGGCATGTATGCATTTCCTTGTTCAGGCTTTAACTCCCTTGTCTATCAAATCACCAATTCGATCCCCTGCTTCATCTAACCTACTATTCTGTGTATTATTTATCTCAGATATTGCATTCTTTATTTCTGGCTGGTCCTTTTTATGGTTTCTTTGTCTTTTTTCACGTTGTTGAGTATCCTTATAATCATTACTCCAAATGCTATATATGATAAATTGCTTGCCTCCATTTCATTCAGTTCTTCTTCTGGAGAATTCTCTTGTTCTTTCATTGGGGCCTGTTTCTTTGTCTTTCTGTTTTGGCTGTCTCTTTGTGCTTGTTTCTATGTGTTAGGTAGATCTGCAAAGACCCTAGTGCAGGCAGCCTTTGTCAGATGCTGCCTGCGACTGGCCCTTGGCAGCAGCCTATAAAACCTATTGCCATTTTTCTAAATAAAGAACTGGTGGTTTATTTCATAGCACAATCTGATTACTTTGGGAGAAGCATGCTCTGATTTGTCTGAAAACTATTCTTTCTAGGCATATTCCTACACTCTTTGATCATTAGGGCACTTAGCAACATTTATCCATTCATTGTGGTTCAGACAGAAAGTTATTCTGTTTTTCACTCACTTTGTTTTATTTGGGTGATTTTAGAAAAAAGAAAGGGAGAGATCAACTTCCCTCTGCCATTCTAAAAATGTAAGTCACCTCTAGATTTTCCTTACACCAAAAAGTCTTTCTTCTCTACGCAGGTGACAAATTACTACTTAACCTATAAGACTTAGCTCAATTGTCACATACTCATGAAGCTTTAATCAACTCACTCAAGATAACTTAGGCACTCTTTCCTTTATATTCTCATTGTATTTTGGACATCATTATAATATAAGACATATTATATTGAATTGTAATTGTTTGCACATCTGTCTTTCTGCCCATCTGAGATTTCTAGGGCACATGCTGTGACTTAGTGGTCTTTTTATTTCCAGCACTTGCTTTACAACTACTATGCATTTAATAAATATTGTTGAATTAGTGGATGGATTCCAATCCATGTTCAGCAATGCCCTAAGAGTTGTCTTTCTAAAGCACAAATCTTATAACATTGACAAATGAATTGGTGAATCAACATATTCATGAGAAAAATAACCACACTCTTTAGCATGGCATATGACACTCTTGCAAATAGCCCCAAATAATCTTTAAATATCATCCTTTACCTATTTCTTAATATGCTATCACTTAGTCAGTCAATTTCTTACAGTTTCCAAAATATGCCACACCCTTTAATGCCTCTGTTCATGCACATTTTGTTCTTTTCTGCCTGGGAAATTTGTATCCATACTTCAAATATCACCTTCTTTGTGAAGCCTTCCTTGATTTCCCCAGATTTTTATTTCATTCTTTATGCTTTCATTACATGCAATCTACATATGTGTGTGTTTATAAAATAAAACTTACTACATCATAAGATAATTAATTCTCTATCTATCTACTTGCCAACCCTGGTCACTGATTATGAACTTCTCAAGGTCAGGGAAAATGTCTGCTCATTTCTGAGTGCCCAGTGTTTTGTACACTGTAGGTGCTTTACAAATGCTCACTGAATAAATAAATTCTAATACTGAAACAGACTTTAATAAATGCTAACATGTTTTCACTTTAAATTTTAAAAATCATTCTTTCTACTCATATCTTCTAGACTTTTCAATTTACTTTACTCATTGAATCAATTCTGAACATAAATAATGACTCACAGAAATCATTTGATGAGCTTGCTCTTATAGAGCTGTTCCACTACTTGGCACTTGTCCACTAACTTGCATTTGAGTTTCTCCAAGTGTGGTTATACAGTAATCTTAACTAATGAATTGGATCGACCACACAGTGATCCAATCAAACCCATGGTGATTGACTGTCTTGACAAGTGGGAAAAAAATATTGATTGTATTCTGGTCAATTGGCCTAGTTGTATAGAAATAGGCTAAAAATGCTATCAGAATTACTTTATCAGCACCATTAGGTCAACGTAAGCAAGCTGCTAAGCAGAAGGCCTGTGACAACATTAATTTTTAATCCTTATCTCTTCCCCCACAATTCCCCATATCTCTTCTATAACAGTGCCTTGCTCCCAAAGGGAATTTAAAAATGTTTAATAACTTAAAAGGTCTCACAAAATGATATTAGTGTTTCATACAATATCTAAAGTTAAGCAAATTCATACACTGTAGTTAATTATGTTTAGAACATCAAATTGATTCTTTTCCTCTCATTTTAATTTGCTGGCATATGTACTGTGCTGCTAATTATATAGGGAAATCTTGTCACAATGGTTTGGTCTATAGTAGATTAAGATTGCAACATTTATGAGGTCTGCCTGGAAAAGGTCCAGCCATGTTAATATAATGAGAATCATTAGCACCCAACATTGATGTAACCTGACAGCCAAGGACAGTGAACTGGAATGCATATGTGTGAACAATGATGACTTCATTGTACTAGTCAGTGGGGTTTAGAGACTGCCATTGAGTGAGCATGTGTACTGTGTGGTCATAGCATTCAAAATGACTGAGTGAGTAGAGCAATAAATCTGCATCAAATTTTGTGTTAAGTTTGAACCTTCCTCCAGGGAAACTATTTGGATGATTCAGAAGGCTTTCGGGGATGATGCAATGAGTGCAGCATAATAACAGTGTGGCACAGATGCTTCAAAGATGGTCATGAATCTGTTAAAAATGATCCACATTCTGGAAGGCCTGTGACAAGCAGAACACCTGAGAATGTTGAACATGTACGGGCTGCAATCAACAAATATTGGCAACTGATGGTGCAAGAACTAGAAGCTGACCTGGGGATTCCAAAAACTACTGTGTCTGAGATTTTGATGCAGGATCTTGGCATGAAACATGTTGTGGCAAAATTTGTTCCATGGCTTCTGCTACCAGAGCAGAAGGAACATCATACTGCAGTTATTAATGACTTAATTCAAACTGCTACCAATGAACCAGATTTCCTCAAGAAGGTCCTAACTGGAGATGAACCATGGGTCTATGGCTATGATCTGGAAATGGAGGCTCAGTCATCTCAATGAAAGTCTCCTGGTTCTCCATACCTGAAGAAGGTGCAGCAAAGTCACAGCAAGATCAAAACAAGGTTAACTGTGTTTTTTGATTGGGAAGGTATTGTCCATCATGAGTATGCCCCTCCAGGCAAAACAATTAATAAGGAGTAGTACCTCAATGTTCTTCATCTGGTGAGAGATGCAATATGATGAAAATGGCCACAGTTATGGGCAACTGGTGAGTGGAAGCTTCATCATGACAACATGCCCACTCATGCGTCACATCTCTTGCAGTTTTTTGGTGAAACATCAAATCATCCAGGTGATCAACCCCCCAACAACTCAGATTTGGTGCCCTGAGACTTCTGGCTTTTCCCAAAGCTAAAATCACCTTTGAAAGGTAAGAGATTTCAGACCATGGATGACATTCAAGAAAATATGGCAGGGGAAACTTGATGGCAATTCCAACAAAAGATTTTGCAGAGTGTTTTGAACAGTCGAAGAGACAATTGGAGAACTGTGTGAGGTTCCAAGGTCCCTACTTTGAAGGGGACTGAGGCCTATGTCCTATGTACAATGTTACTTGTATCTTGCATCTTCTTCAATAAATGTCTCTATTTTTCATATTGCATGGCTGTATACTTTCTGTACAGGCTTATTTCTTTTCTACTCTAATATTAATAGTTGAAGTGTAATGTTAATATAATAAGACTTTAAGCTTTGCAAAATACGTGGGATAAATATAACCAGTAATTTAAATATTGTTCATACTGCACTGTCTTGAGATACCATCCTGCCTGGAGCAGACATATGAGAGACATTTGGTTCTCTCATGTCCATATCCCTCTTGAGTTAATTAAGAATGTTATTCTATCATATCCATGTTGGAAATGTGACATTTAATACAATTAATGTATTTAACAATAAAAGATGAATTTCTGACCTAATTTTTCTGCCACATTTTTCACATTATTTGTACTCCACACTAATCACATAGCATGAGTTCTATGATGAAATAATTAAACATTGTAAGAAATTAGAAAGAACCCACACTATTCAAAAACCACAATTTACCCCTTTCCTGTAAAGGGGTACTATGCTTTAATTGCACTAGAAATACACCCACCTTAATTAACCCCATCAAGCAAAAATCACAATTTATGAAAATCATGAGTCTGAGGCAGGGTAATTATTCACATTATAATGTGACCAGATGTTCTAAAAGCTATCTCTATATACTGATTTCACACATCAGGTAAAACTATGAAATGATTTGCATAAAAGCTTTGGAAACAAACATGCTACACTCAGGTAATAAGAGACACCTGTGTCTCAACAGAGCACTTTAAAATCTACGTTCTTCAACAAGCTAGCAAGTGCTCAGATGTACCATGATAAGGCAGTAGTGCTATGCATTAAAGTTACACAACCTACAAACATATTATTGGAGAATGATTTTCTGGAGCAAAACAAAATTGAACTGGCATAAAGAGGAAAAGGCCAGAACACTGAAGAACAAGCAGCAGTCTTTTCTCATCCATATCAGGACTGTGTAATAAATTACCCTCTTCTCTCTCATACTGTCAGGAGAGAACGATGTTTAGATTAAACCTTGCTAAGGCCTAAAAGGATAATTTGTCAGTATTTTCCAGTTTACTACCAATGCAGTATTGATTTGCTAGGGCCCTTCTTTCTATTTTATTTACACTAATTCAATCTGGAACAACCGAAACCTAACTTGTTGGAAAGCAAGATATTTTTTTAAGTCTCACAAGCCCATGGTTTAAGGCACAAGCAAATATATCCATTCCTGACCTGTGTGGTTCAGTTGGTTGGGTATCACCCTGCAGAGCCAAGGGTGGCTGGCACGATCCGCAGTCAGGCCACATGCCTGGACTGCAGATTCGGTCCCAGTCAGGCAGTATGTGAGAGGCAACCAAGTGATGCTTCTTTCGCACATTGATGTTTCTCTCCCACTCTTTCTCCCTCCTTTCCCCTCTCTCTTAAAATAAATAAATAAAACGTTAAAAAAAGAAAATATGTCCAAATTAGTCCTTCTAGCTTTTGTGGGTAAAGACCAACATCTCCAATGGAGGCAAACTATTATCAGAGAAAATCACTTTTCTGCTGAGATTTACCTTGGGCTAATTTCTCTATAAAAATTATGGTTCTTAGGAGAATGCAAGAGAAAATAGTTCCAAATGACTGCCCAATTTAGCAGACTTGTGACTGTAGTTCTAGGCAGCTGCTTAGAAACAAGAAGTAAAACGGAAACATCTTGATAAACCTACTTGTGGCTGAAGCTAAAATGATAGTATTAACTTGATGTACAAATGACAGAGCTGAGGGACAAAATTACACTTAAGGGAAAAGATAAAATTACTTTTAAATTCTTACTGCTCCTTTATGCAAGTTATAAAAACTAACGAAAGATATCCTATAGATCCAGGACTAAAATGAAAGCAGCCAAAAGTTAAAAAAATAATTTATGCACGTATATTGAGGGCAAGTAAAAAAATATATATCAAGTATTTAATCCATGGAAATACTATTGTCAGTTTCCTTCCCTTTCCTTTCTTTCTTTATTGTAGTTGGGTTTTTTTTTTTTTTTGTCCTGTTTTGTCTTGCTTTTCTTTCCTGAGGTACCTCAATATCAGCTGTGGCATTGTTTTGACACCAGTAAGAATGGGAAGACTCTTGAAAATGTCAAGGTTGATGGATTTATGACTCCTTCAATACTGAAATATTAAACTTTCATTTTCCATTCATTTTTTTCAACTTTAACAGACATTTCCTCAAACTCTGACATGAATCAGGATTAGTAACATCTCACTTTAACATTACACTTTCTTATCTTAGGTTTACATTAGACTTTACTGTCCTATACAATCCCATTTCTTAACAATTTTGACTGAATTGATCAATTCTAATTGGAATAATTTTAAAAAAGCAATTGATGAATTATTTGATAAAATATGGTTGTTTCTTCATAAACAAAAAGTTCAATAGTTTCCACTGGAATGACTGAGCAATTCAGTAAGACAACCTATCAATGCAGGCAATGTTTTAAATGAGTCAACCTATTTGACAAATCTGATTGGCTTGTTTATTTTCATAAATCACTGAAAAAGATACATATATGTGCTTATTTATTTATTTATTTATTTATGGACCCTCAATCAATTGGTATTTCCTATTTCTTAGTCTTGAAATGAACTATGTTAACCATAAAGTTCTCTTACAATACTCATTTGACTTGTAGTCTAATTGTGATTGAATATGGTTTTGTCTGCATGTATTGATTTGGCATTATCAATCACAGCTTTTTTCCATGCATAATTAGCTTGAATTTTTACCTATAAAAGCCAGTATAGTCATTACAAACTGAAACTAAACAAATCCAAGGAACCAGAAAATAAGGTTGACTTATTCAACTATTAACATAGGGGTTTCAAATCTACTGACTCTATTGAGCTGATTGGCCAAGTCATTCAGAAACCAAACTGGATTACACATATAGAGAAAGCCTTTAAAAAATCAATGGTGCAAGAAATAATAGTTCAAATCAATCAAAAACACTTATCCAGTTCTGTGTAAAGGCACAGCCAAAATATATATATATATACCAAGAATTACGTATCTATATTTATTTACTCATTCAAAAATACTTGTTGAATAACTACTAAGTGTTCAAAAGTGTTCTGGGAGCTTTAATTACCTCAGTGAACAGAACAGACAAGGCTCTCAAGAAGGAAAAGACAATAAATAGTAATCCTAGTATTTAAGTGAATTATAAGATGATACATGCCATATGATAAAAGAAAAGATACAACAGTGTAAAGGGTATTGGAAGTATGGGCTTGGGGTGAAACTTACAGTATTGTATAGTATGGGTCAAAGCCTCATTGAAAAGGAGACATCTGAACAAAATTTGAGGAGGTGTGTGAGTTAAACATCCAATGTCTGGAGGAACAGAGCTCCAAGCAGAGGAATCAGATAGAGTCAGCTCCCCAAGGCAGAAATATGCTGAAGTTTTTTTGGTGATTGACAAAGATGCCAATGTGGTTAGAACAGAGCCAACCAGTGAAAATGTAGGAGAGGGA
Organism: Anoura caudifer; assembly: GCA_004027475.1. NCBI lineage: Eukaryota > Metazoa > Chordata > Mammalia > Chiroptera > Phyllostomidae > Anoura > Anoura caudifer. The sequence continues at coordinate 12,672 of PVKU01003214.1, forward strand.
GGTATCAGGGAGCTAGATCACGGAGGGCATTTTAGACTAATGTAAATATTTTACTCAGGGTGAAATGAGAAGCCATTGCAATAATTTTAGCACATTAGACTTACACTGTAAAAGGATCATTCTGGGAAGCAGAGAGACCTGTTAACAGAATTAATCCAGGTGAGAGATGATGGTGGCTTGGACAAGGGCAGCAGTAGTAGAACTGGTAGTAAAGGAACAGTGTGTGCTGATACAGTGAATGTAAGATCTGAGAGCAAGACTGCTTTCAGGATGACTCCAAGGCTTTTGGCTTCATCAAGTGGTAGGATGGAGTTTCAACCAACTGAAATGGGCAAGTCTGCAAGTGGAGAAAGCTTGGGGTAGACTAAGAGTTCGGTTTTGTACAAGTGAAATTTAAGTTACTCATTAGACATCCAGGTGAAATTATCAAGTAAGAGTTGAAAATGGTTGTTGGAAAAGAGGTCTTGGCTGAAATATAAGTTTGGCAACCATCAGTATACTAGATAGTGTTTTAAGCCTCAAGACCACATGAGATTACTAAGTGAGTATAAATGGAGAAGACTCTAGGACAAAGGCACTGAGACTCCAACATTACAAGGTCAGAGTGAAAGGGAAGAAGCAGAAATAAAGATAGAGAAGGAACCACTGAGATGAGAGAAAAAACTAAGAACATGGTAACTGTAAAGCCATGCAAAGAAAGCGTAGAGAACTCACAAACTGGACAGGTAACGGGATACACCCTTAGTTTTCTCCTTCTTTTGTTGGGTCCTTGTTTAAGACTGGTGACCCAGGTTTACAAAACATGTAATAGAAGGGAAATTTTTGGATGAT
>PVKU01003214.1:13602-102371 GCA_004027475.1 Anoura caudifer
TTTTTTTTTCAGAAAAGTTATTTTTGCATTTCTTTTAAAATGTTGGAAAGAGCTCTGTAAACAGTAATTATTGGTAATTTTAAAAAGTGACCTAGGAAACAAATGTGTTGCATTCATTCCTCTGTGATATTTTCCTTTTATTTACATTTTAATTACATTTAATTAAAAATTTTAATAACACACAGTACAAAGTTTTAAAGGTACAAAAGAGCACACAGGAAAACATCTCTCTCCAAACCCTGTCCCAGAGACACCCAGTTGCCTTCCACAAATTCAGTCAGAATTACCAATTTATTATGAATACTTCCAGAGAAATCCTATGGATATATAGCATATATGTAAATCACAGATCAAGTGTAAGGTACTAGACATCATGGTTTTGAAACTTCTGGCTATGACCTATTAGTGGGTTATGAAATACATTTACTGAATCACAATGAACATTACAAAGACATGTAAAAAGATAGAATAGACAGTGTCAGAATGTGCAGTTCATAGTTAGAGTAGACTTTGTCTTGTGAATTTTTTGTTTCTAGTTTCTATTTTTATTTATAGATTCATTATGAACGGGGTCACAATGTGAAACGTATTTCTTATGCTGGGTCACAGACAAAAAAGCCACTTTAGACAGAATGGCTTTTGTTTAATGATGTATGTTGAAAACTCTTGTATTATGATACATACAGAGTTGCCTCATTTTGATTTAGTTGATTAAAAAACATTTCATACATCCACAAAAGGAAAAAAGAGGAATATTATAAACACCCACATACCCCCATCACCTGGTTTAAGAAACAAATATTATAAAAAATACAGTGTGAATAGAGAGAATATCCTTCCGTGCCATTCGATCCAAATCAGGGGTGTCAAACTCATTTTCACCGGGGGCCACATCAGCCTTGTGGTTGTCTTCAAAGGGCCGAATGTAATTTTAGGACTGTATAAATGTAACTACACCTTTTTGTTTAAATAAAGATTTTATTTATTTATTTTTAGAGAGAGGGGAAGGGAAGCAGAAAGAAACATGGAGAAATATCAATGTGTGGTTGACTCTCACACACCCCCCACTGGGGACCTGGCCTGCAACCTAGGCATGTGCCCTGAATGGGAATCAAACCAGCAACCCTTTGATTTGCAGACCTGTACTCAATCCACCGAGCCACACAAGTAAGGGCAAATGTAACTACTCCGTAACTAGAGGCAAGAAGCTTGGCCCTGCTGCCGGGTAGAAACAAGGTGCCAAGCTGGATAAAACAAGGTGGAGGGTCGGATTCAGCATTCGGGCCTTGTGTTTGCTGCCTGTGCTCTAAATCATTCCACTTTTCATCCTACCATGTATATCTCATTCTTTCTAAGGCCACAGAGTATTCCATTGCATGATAGTACAATAAGTTATTTAATAGCCTCCTAGTGATGAACATATTCATTGAGTTTTTGATATTTCAAACAATGCTATTGTGAACATCCTCATACATATCACTGCATACTCATTCACTATCTGTAGGACAAATTCCAAGAAATGAAATTCCTGAGTCAAAGAAGGCATCCAATTTTTTGCTAGCTATTGCCAAAATTCCTTTTGTAGAGACTATATCTATTTATACTCTAATAATCAGCACTTCATACACATTTGTCAACAAAGTATATTACCAAGTGTTTTTTTTTTGCCAATATGACCAGTGATAAATGATAGCTTAAAGTTCTATTATGCATTTCTCTTAGGAATAGGATGTACATTTTTCAGATGCTCATTAATGACTTTCCTTTTCTATGGGCCGTATACATTTTTCTCACTTTATGTTTGAGACATTTTTCTTCTTGACTATAAATACTTTTCAAATAAGAGGAAATTAACCCTTTGTTCCTGAATACTACAAATATTGTAGAGCAACATTTTTGTTTATGTTTTCTATATGTTTTGTGCTATACCTAGAAAAGTTTTTCCTATTTCAGGAAAAGGTTAGAAAAGAATCTCTTATATTTCCTTCTAGGACTGGTTTTCATATTTAAATTTTCATTCATCTAGAATTTACTTTGGTGTAGGGAGTGAGGTAGATAACCAAATTCATTGTTTTCTAGATAACTACCTCATTGTCTTGACAGCTTTTGTAAACAATCATGTCTTTCTTATTAAACTGAAAGGCCATCATTATCATATACTATATTCCTATTTGTATTTGACCCCATTGTCAGGCTTCCTCTTCCATTCTGTCACTTTGTTTATTCATATACTAGCACCGCATTGATTTCATTTAAATGAACTGATATATATTTTAATATCTGCCAAACTTACTCTCACGTTACATTTTTTCCAAATATTTTTAAGGTGTTTATTTGCTTATTATGCATTTGAACATTATAGCCAGTGAGTTAATATTTTTATAAGTCCAACTGATATTTTATTGTAGACATGTTAAAATAACATTAATTTAAGTGTAATTTTATGACACTGAGACTTATCATCCAGGAACAAGATATGGCTTCTGCATTTGTTTCCTTCTGTGCTCCTGAATAACATTACACTCTGTGTATGTGTATTTGCATGCATATGTGCACACCTTCCTTTTTTTGTTGGTTAATTCTTAGGCATTTTAATTGTCATTGCTATTGTAAACTTAATTTATTCAAATATATTTTCTAATTGGCTGGAGTTTGTATGAAGAAATATTAATTTGGTGTACTACCCAATTTTTCCTATGGTTTACCTATATTTATCAATTCATATAGTACGTAAGGGTAACAGGATTCCTAATATTTAACCATCCTTGCATTGATAATATAAACTGCATTTACTTGTAGTGTTTTATTCTTTTACTATATTGCTGGACCTTATTTACCAGTATTTTATTTAAGAATTTTCCATAAGTATCCACAAGTACAATTGATTTGTACATTTATTTTGTGAATTTTTATAAGACTTTGTTTATTTATTTTGAGACAGAAAGGGAGGGAGAGAGGGAAAGATCAATATGTAGTTGCCTCTCACGCACCCCCTACTGTGGACCTGGCCCACAATCCAGGCACATGCCCTGAATGGAAATCAAACCAGCAATCCTTTGGATGGCAGGCCAGTGCTCAATCCACTGAGCCATACCAGCCAGGGCCATTTTGTGAATTCTTTTTCTCCTTCAGATATCAAGACTTTTCTTGCTTCCAAAAAATTGGAAAAAAAAAAAAAGATTTGGAAGCTTTCACTTTTTGTTATGCTCTGAAAACATGTAAGTACCATGATGATGATGTGTTCCTTAAAGGTTTCACAGATATTCCCTATAAAACTGTCTAATTCTGCTACTTTTTTTGGTTGGAGTAGCTCTTTGGCAATTCTATTTCTATTATATAAATTAGAAAGTTTAGATTTTCCCTATCTCCTGAGACCAGTTTTGACCATTTATATTTTTCCTATACAATCATCCATTCCACTTAGGTTTTCAAAGGTATCTAAAAAGAGGTACACATAGTGCTCTCTTATGAGTCCTTTCAATTTCTTCTTTATCTGTGATTATTTTGACATGCTTATTTCTATTCTTCTCCTCTTTTTTTTTCACTTGTTTCTAACCTTTATTTAAGGGTAGTGATACAGGTTTACTCTTTTTTTTATTTTAATTGTTTTTCAAGTACAGTTTTCCATCTTTTACTCCCATCCCAGCCCACCTGCCCATCCCTCCCCATCTCCCTCCCATTTCCAACCCCCTAGTTTTTGTCCATGTGTCCTTTATACTTGTTCCTGTAAACTCTTCCCCTTTTCCCCTGAAATTCTCCTGAAATTCCCTCCCCTCTCCCTTGTGAACACTGTCAGTCTGTTCTCTATTTCAGTGTCTTTGGTTATATTTTGCTTGTTTGTTTTGTTGATTAGGTTCCTGTTAAAGGTGAGATCATATGGTATTTGTCTTTCACCACCTGGCTTATTTCGCTTAGTATAATGCTCTCCAGTTCCATCCATGCTGTTGCAAAGGGTAGGAGCTCCTTCTTTCTTTCTGCTGCATAGAATTCCATTGTGTAGATGTACCACAGTTTTTTGATCCATTCATTTATTGATGGGCACCTAGGTTGCTTCCAGCTTCTCCTCTTTTTTTAATTATGTTATCTATTTTATTATCCCCCCAAGTGGATCTTGGTGGATTACTAGTTCTAGGCATTTTATAATATAAATTTATATAAAATAATTTTTAACAAATGTGGAAATGTCGTCAGAAAGGTGATAAAAAATTAAATTCAAGATTCAATAAACAATATGTAATTTTTAAAGTTTTTTTACATCTAATTGAAAAAATTAGCAAAAAATATTTTAAAGTCAATTATCTAGTACCAATGAAGGAACATTGAAATGCCCACTCTCATGCTTTACTAATAGGGGAGAATAAATGCAGAAATGATTTACTAACATATATCTTGTATCTTAATGTAAATACTATTTAACCCAGTAATTTTATTTGTAGAAATCTATTCTAAAGGACCAAAGCTTTGACCACAAAACTGTCTGTTGTAGTATTCTTATGCTAATGAAATACTGGAAATGTTAATATCCAAAAATAGTTAATTAAGTTACTTATACCTACTTAACTAATAAATTTAAAATACTATTTAATTAAGATTTGGTAACATGCAGCAGGCTTATGTTTTACTTCAAGTGAAATTTCAGGTAGTATGTATCCTTAAAAAAAATAACATGATGAACGGGGGGTAAAAAAGAAGGATGCTCATTCATAAGAAAATGTGAATGATATTTTATTGGGGAAAGTATCTTCAGGTTTTCTTTTCCCTACTTTTCAGTAATTTCAAAATTTACTTTAGTAACCTCTTTAACAAAAAGTATTACTTTTATAACATGAAAACTCACTAAAGGAAGTAAACTTGCTTCTCAAATAGCCAGTTTGACTTCCTTTTTCTCTGAAGTTATTATTCCAAAAAAGTAAATAACTAGGATGTATGAACAAAAGTCCAACTGCATGAATATAAACTGTGGGCTATTATGTATTTTCTGTCACACGCGCATACACACAGAAGAATTAACAGCAATCTCAGGAATACCTATCAACAGTTAAAAGACAGACAATGCCTGGAAACACGAATGGCCTAAGATGACCTATTCACAAACACAGAAAAGAACAACCAAAGCATATGTTTTAACTATGACAACTGAAGCATTATTTTCAAACTCAGATGACAGTACTGGCATTTTGTTTCCAGTAAATCTAGGCTCAGCCATTTTTTGTTGAATTTTCTAAACACCTTTAAAAATATATTGATAAGCAGCCTCTGTAAACATATTAACCCTAGACTATTTAATGTCTAAAGAAGTAATTAAACAATCTATCATGATTGATGATAAAGAGTAATGTAAATAATTCTAATTTATTTGAAGGTTTACATTATTTATACTATATTTAACTTCGTCTACTTTCAAATGTGTTTTCATGTAAATGTACTCATGATGCGTACTACAGGCATGCATGCCATACATTTAGATTATCTGTATGTAGACATTTATAATCTCATTTAAAACAAATTTTCAAGTGGTTTATTTTAGAATTGGAGACATTATAATATTGTTAACAATTACATCTACATCTACATCTACATTATCTTCCTAACATCTATCTATCCATCTATCTATCTACCACCTCCATACACTTCAATAAGCCAAAAGTATGGATGGTTGAATCTGACCACTTAAAAATATAAAGCTCTGTATATACGCATACAGACACATCCTTTAAGCCTACTTCTAAAGGCAAATGACAAAATAGAAAAAAATGCGCAATATGTGATCAAGGTTTTTAACCTTAAGCATGAAGTGTACTTAAAAATTAGTAAGAAATACGAAAATTCAAATAGAAAAATGGATAAATGGTATCAACAGACAATTCAGAGAAAAAGACATGGACATTGTCCATTAACATATGAAAAGAAGCCCAAGCTCACTCATGAATAAAATACAAAGCAGCACAAACAGATATAATATTTCATCCAATAGATTAGGGATTAGAAACTTTTTTCGTCATTACCAGTGTTGATAAGGATATGGGAAATGGTGCATTAGCAGTATAAAGCATTAGTAGGGAGAGAAATTGGTCAAGGGGTAAATTTGGTTACTTCTATAAAAAAATGTTAAATGTACATGTTCTTGGTCCATCAATTCTACTTCTTTTTTGAAAAGATTTTATTTATTTATTTTTACAGAGTGGAAGGGAGGGAGAAAGAGTGGCAGAGAAACATCAACATGTGGTTGCATCTTGCACGCCCCCTAGTGGGGATCTGGCCCCCAACCCAGGCAAGTGCCCTGACTGGGAATCAAACCAGTGACCTTTTTGTTCCCAGACTGGCACTCAGTCCACTAAGCCATACCAGCCAGGGCTCAATTCTACTTCTAAGAAATTACCCAACAGGTATGCAGAAAGATGTGTACAAGGATGTTAGGTGCAGCACTATTTTTAATTTCGAAGCACTAGAAAAGTAGTTGTTCATAAATTAAAAATGAAACATACAAAAACAGACTACTTTTCAGTCACTGAAAAGAATGAGACAGATCTGTACTAAAAATATGGGAAACTACCCAAGATATAGTATTAATTTTAAAAGTATTTGACTTTCTACAGCATGTTATCCCATCAGTACATGCAAAGAACATCTGAGGACGATACACAGCACCGTGTTAATTCTGGCTACCTCTGACAGTGGCGCCTGAAGCATAAAGTGGGAGAAGGATGTGACACTTTTAACTTGTTTTTACTATTAATTTTTAAACCATCAACTGATATCATGTTCATACTAAAAAACACTAGTTAAAATGAACTACTAATAACAAATAGGAGCTTGTTATATCTATAATGGCTTGTATTTCAGTATCATCAAAATTGTTTTCAATGGGAAGTGGATGGATCACAGTCACAGAAGTGTCTCACCCACACATAAAGTGATCCCAATGACTTACACAGTTCTCTGATCGTGTAACATCTCCAGAGGAGCCATTACAAAGTCAACTGCACTGTCTTACACATGCCTAATGGTTCCAACAGAGCCGTTAGGATGTCAGTTATATGGCAGGGCTCCTGCTAAAGCTATTACGAAGTCATTGCATTGTTTCACACACTTCCTTTGACATTTAGATGGTCCCCAAGGAACTGTTATCATTGTTATGGGTATCCTGTATAGCTTATCCTACCAGGGGAAACAAAAAAATCGAAGGAAAGAAATGTAAAACAAACAAACAGATTCCCTCCATTAAATACACATGAACGGTCCTACATAGTCAAGTATCAAAAGGACTAATTCCTCATTTGGGTATAACTATTACAAGTCATTCAAGAAATGCAGGTGCTGGCTAGCTATTTTTTCAGATCCCCTGCTGTTCCAATGAAGCAATTTAGGGTCTGAGCACGACATATGCATGCCTGTAATGGTATGGTGTTTATTTGTAGCACATGGTATATTACCAGGTTTCTGTGGTGTTAAGTGCAGAGCCAGCGGAGAGCAGTACTAGTGAATGTTTCAGTTATTATGGGATTGTAGCAGACAATCTTTTACCTGTAAAGTTCCTGAGCAGCACATAGGGAGCTCAGCTGCCCAACAATCAAACAATCATAGAAATTAACAGGGCTTCTTAGAAGTTGAAATTCCAGCTCTACCTTAGGGGTTACTCCAATGGCAATAGGAAATACACTAGTGCAAGTTACCGTCAGCTAGGTGTGAAGTACTCCACTGAATTTCCCCTCATAGTTACCAATACTTAGCAGAACAAGTTAGATGGCTATTGAAATGAGGTATTACTTAAAGTAAGACTAATGCAAGGGATTTTACACAGTTTGAAATGAGGAGACAGTTGGATGGACTCTGCTAAGCTAGAGAGTTACCTGGGGCACCAGATGTTTCAGAAGCCACATTGCATGTCTGGCTAATCCTTGAGGAAAGAGACTTCATCCTGTATATCCTATCACATAACATACACATAATAAATTCTTGCTCAGTGATAGATAACCACAACCAACATTTACTGATCATTTAATTACAGTAGGCATACTGTGGAAGTACTACATATCCATTTTCTCATTCAATCCTCACACATTTTTAAAAACCCTGAAATAGTAATGTCTCCACTTGACAGATAAGGAAACTGAGGCTTAGAGAGCTTCAGGTACCTGTCTAAGGATACACAGCATGTAAGTGGCAGAACCAGAGCACAAACTTCTCTATCTTATAACATAGTACACATTCTTAACCACTCATTGTACAGAGACCACTGCTTATTTAGATTGCATCATTATGACCATTTTTACTTTTACAAATGGTTTCATATTCCTTGTGCTCTCGTAGTGAGCTGCCCCTATCTTTATCACAGTATTAGCTAAATTGTATTAAAATTAGCTCTTTGGATGCACACGCCCATTTGACTCTGCCCTGCAGTGAGAACTGCTCCAAAACTCCAACAGGAGGCTTCCCAGAAAGCAACATTTCTATTACTGACCTTAGTCCTTGGTTAGAGCTGATGGGCCAGTGACAGACATCTGACTGACGATGGGAAAATTATTGCCTCCTTGGAATTTCAAAATGGCATCAAAAAATATCCAGTTAATCTCACCTTTTTTTCCTAAGTAGGAGAAATATAAACTGGGGAACTTTCTGGGGTTTTATCCCTGCCTTGGGGATGGAGATTAGGAGAGTCAATCTGCAGATGCAGGACTGAAGGAAGTGGATTCAAAAGCAAGAGGCAAAGTCTGGGCAATTCTTCTAATCTACTCCCTTCTTGTGGTCTAGTCACACTCTTGTGGCCCTATGAAGCATTCTCATATCCTTTCAATATTTTTTTAATTTAAGCTAGCTCAAATTGGTTTCTGTTACCTGCAATACCAATAACAAATAATGATAAACAAACCTAACAGGACATCAATCTCTCCCATTACACTGTAAAGTCCTTGAGGTTGGTTACCATGTACTGGTCTCCAACACAGAGCCTGGTTAAGGGTAGGTGCTCAATACTGTTTGCACAGAAACATCATTATTCACAACATATAGCTATAAAAAATTCTGTGCAAATTATCCTTTATTAGTTAAAGATTATAAATGCTTTTTCTCTCTATAGTTTCCTCCATTTAGCTTCTTAAGAAGCAATTTTACTGTCATTTTTTAAAATCCAACTGTTTCACTTAAGCAATGTGAAAAATGTGTTTTTGAAAATTGATTATTGAAAGTTAGCTGCTGATATAATGTGTTCCTCCAGTCTAATGCATAGTTAAATGTGATTATTAAAGAGTACCCTAATTACTGAGGTTGATGCTCAGGACTGTCAAATCCTTCTAAGAAAGACCCATTGGATCACCTATCAGAGACAGAGCTATGGCTTAGATGAGCAGAAGTTTGATCCATTGCAGCATTTCCATCCTTGGAAGATCAGAAAAGATCTACAAAAATATATTATCCCTTAGTTTCAATTTTCCCCTCAGAATAATGCACATTTCTCATTTATGTAGTGCTTACTGTGCTCCAGATGCAGTGACTAAGTACTGAAGCTACAACAGTGAATAGACCAGGCCCTACCTTCAAGTAGCTGGCTGGTAAGTATTTATTAAGAACTCTCGTGAGAACACAAAACACACGACTCAAGTATTAGCCTGTAATTAACAGTAATGATGGCCATAGGTGAAATGAGAGGGGAAAAGGATTAAAGTGAAAAAAAGCATTATGACTGATATCAAAGTTTCCTGATCACAGGGCTCAGGATGAAAGCCTCAGTATGATCTGCATTTTTCCATCAGATGGAAATAGAGCATCAAGCATCAATAGACAACAAAGGGTTAACTTGGAACAAATTTGAGGGAATAGAAATGAAAAGTGTTCTGATTCCCTTGTGAAAGCCAAAAAGTCCAGATGTCTTCTGTTACCTGATGCTCTCCTTTCTCTGTGCATTTGGTGCTGAAATTAAGGGTTATTTATTTTAATTCTTCATGGGTTATAGCATGCCGGAGACTGAAATTCAATTACAGGTAACCAAATACAGTTTATGAAAATGAGAAAAAATAAGTATTTTGAAAGGCTTGACCAATTAATGAAATAAAAGAAAGAAGTCCTTCATAGACACAATTTTGGAAATGTAAGAAACTCTGTATCATAATCACCTAGAATGTGAGAATTGAAAGTGTCTGAAATTCCATCTCCGAATCTTTCTCAGTTGAACTATTCACCCAAAGTAACAATTTCCCCTATCTTCAATTTCCTTCCGCAGGAATGAGACTTAAATCATCCTAAATTGATCCACGGTATTGTGTGCATTTGCCTCATCAATAATCTAAAACTCAGAATTCATAAGAAGACAGAAACAAAATAAAATGTCACTGACACTAACTGAGGCACAGGGATGGAGGATGGCATGGAGTCTCAGCAGTGAATATATAAATTTTTTAAATTTCAAGCCATTTCACTGTTTTAAAATAGAGTGTATATAAACTCAAATTAATGTCATAGATGCCTTACTAGGCGTGCTTTCATGAATGGATGAGATCAATGGGAAATAAATAGCTACATTTGCACACAAACATCAAGTTCAGTTCATTGAAAATAACATATTCCTCAAATTAACATATTTTCAGAAAAATCATTTACACTCGCATCTCAACTCAAACCTCTTCAAGAATCTATGAAAATGTTGAAGGCAGGTCAGCTCTGCTTATCAATGATTGAAAATTTATGAAATCCAAATTGGTGAAATCTTACTATAGGTCATAAATAAGATGTCAAATTATATGCTCCCTATTGAAAACCACTAGTAAGAGCCAGAGTGTAACTTACAGAACTGTAACTGAGCATAGAAAAGTTGTTCAAGTTCATATCTTATATTCCTATGTGATCCAAGAGAGGAAAACTATGGTTATCTGGAAAACAGACAATTGCATTTAGCTAACTGGTATATGAATTGCTGTTTTAACTCTTCTTCCTGTGTAAAATGCAGATAACAATAGAATTGACTTCACAGAGTGGCCATGAGGATAAAATGAAATAAAAACATTAAAAGTGCATTTGGAAATTGTGAAGTGCTGATCAATAATATTAGTGAACGTTCATTTTGCACTTGGATGTTGCGAGTAGTATTCTAAACCTTTACATATGTGCACTAATTCATTCAGTCATCACAAAATCCTAGAGGCAGATACTAATATTATCATTACATAACAGATGAGGAAATTCAGGCACAGAAACTTTATGAAACTTTCCCAAGGTCACACAGCTGGGATTTAAACCTAGGCTGCCTGACTCCAGTGCAAACTTTTACTCGCTACTGTCTCACAAGTTGAAATCATCCTTGGAGGTGCACATTGGGCCAACAGAGGCTTGCAGTTATGAACTAGTATTTAGCAGACTGAATCATAGGTTCACCTTGGCAGTCCAGCCTAATTTTATGGTACCCTAACCAGTTCTGAAAATACACCATAAGGGAAATAAACCTGTAAGGGAAAAGATGCATGTCCTTTATTCCTGAGTCTTCCAACTCTGTCTGAGTAAATAGTTACATGATCAAGGTAGATGACTGACTAGACTGAAGGCCAAATGAAACTGAACAGCTTTAAATATTCCTGAAAGTCATTGAAACACCTAATAGAGATGGCACATTAACACAGTGTAGTGGCTCACCAGGATGAGCAGTACTCATGCAGGTGTGGGGAAGGATAATGTACCTTAGATAAAGCTGATTTTGATAGATCTTCCCCTAACCCATTTCCCCCAGCCCCCTAGCAATTCTGAGACATTATCCTGTCATCATATTGTGGATCTCCCCAAAGTGCTGGTTTTCATCAAAGTCACTCATCAATAATGCCTTCCATATCCCTCCACAAAGGGTCAAAGCTCAATCAATAAGCACAATAAGGGTAAAGGTAAAAGGATACCAATGTCCCCTCACTGACAAATGCCACAATATAAATACAGGTTTACAGCAAAGAATGAACAACATTTCTTTCATTTAAAGGCACTATTTATAATTAATGATGTAGATATAGATAGTGTGATTGTAAAGCCAAGCTGGAGCAGCTGAAGTTAAAGACCAAGGCACCATAAAGTTATGACAATATCTGAATTACAGTAACTTTATGGTTGGAGACCAGCAACACATTGTAGATAACAGAGGAAGTCTTAAGGCCAAACCCAACCCAATGTGATATAAATTTCTGCCCTCATGCTAAATCTGCATTTCCCTCTCCCACCTTAAATCTTGCTTGTCATTCTCCCCATCACCCACCCAGTACACCTCCTCTTCATCACCAATACACACACATGAAGTTTTCTGGAGGAAAGCAAATCAGTAAACTGCCAAGGTACTAATCTTTGACAGGTAAATCAGCCAGGCCTGTGTGGTGTTTGTCAGAGGGGCAGGCTTCCACATTGTGTGGGTGTCAGGGATGGGCCGAGATGAAAATAATTAGTGGTCAAATATCTGGAAACACTTGCCTTTAGTAGACCCAGCTTGAGGCTCCATGTCACAACAAACAGGGGAGAATTTAAAACCTGTAATATCAAACATTTTACTAATTAATCCTTGTCCAAGCCATCTGGGGTTCCTTCATCTTTAATGCTTATATACAGTAACTGCTGTTTTACTCCACAGATTCAATGAAATGTGATTCACATACCATAAAGTTAACTCTCTTCAAGTGCACAGTTCAGTGGTTTTTAGTATTTTCACACAGTTATACAACCGTCACCACTATCTGTTTCCAGAATAACTTCATCATCCCAAAAGAAACCCCACACTTAGGATCTTGCAGGAATGGAAGGATGGTGGAACCCCATGGGGAAATTTCCTCCTTTTATTTTAATGTTTCAACCCAGTGAACTGGCTATAACTTCCAATGGCAGGAGTGAGACAAGGCAGAATGAGAAGTCTTGGCAATACAGGAGATCATCTACCACCTCATTTACCATAAATTTGGTTATTATTTTTCCTGTTTGACCTTTGAAGCCCCGAAAGTATAGGGAACAGTCCAAGGTCTCCTAACTTCCACCCTAATGCTTTTTCACTTACATGGATATACGTACATATATCAAATATGTTCCTTTCTCATTTCCATACTTCATTTCCAATACTCTTGACCCACTACATACCAACATGAAAGTAAACTAAGAAAACCAAGGCAGCCAGGATACGTGGCAATATTACAAAGTATTGTGGCGTATCATATAAGAGATAATATTCCAACTTGTGGGTAAATGGTCATTCCAAATTATATCCTGTGCCCAGTGTCCCCTATGAGCTGAAGGATGAAAGGGGGACAGAACAGAAAACTTTGTAGACGCAGGGCTGCTGGCTATCTGTCTCCCACCTGAGAAAATGCTAATTAGCCACTGCTATCACAGCAAGCCCTGTGGTCATGGTGATGCGGACCTATCAAATTTAGACAAACAGAATGATGAAGACAACAGATGAATGTGTTTAATAAGCATTAATGTGCTTTTTATGGAAGGATTTTGCTCTTTGGTAGGGACAGAAGGGCAGAAATAAAATAAATCAACCTCTTCCCAACAAATCAAAAAGAGGAAACTTTTCCATTTCTAAAAGTTGTAAGAAAATAATGTACTCATATAATTACAATTTAATGATGCTGTTATTACTCATTGTCTGGCAAATAGTTGATGGCAATTTACCTTCTTTTAAAAAAATAATTGCAGTCTAACCTAATTAATTTGAATCTATCTGTACAGTTGACAAGTTAATCAGAATCAAAATAGAAAGCATGTCCAGAATATGCTTGCCATACAATCATTTATCTCGTTGTTCATATATTGATATAAAGCCAACATACATAAAATAAGTACTTTCTAATAAATACTAATAAACACCATTAATATTATACTGGAAAATAGAGATGAAAATAAAAGGTGAGTAATAAATAACACATGCACAATATTGCTGACTACATGAGATTATTTCCCTTGGGGGATCATTAGAAATAAAAAATAATTTATCTAATATTATAAATAAACATGTCTATTTACCAGGTACTTAGATAAGTGCCTTGTCCACGTGACCCTGCTAACTAGCATTTCCATTCTCATATTAAATAAAAAAATGGGCAGGCACAGGGAAGGAAAAGAAATTAAAAGCTAAAAGCAGCATTCTCTCTGGGTTTTACTGAAACAGTATAGGAAGTTCCATTACCATTGTCCCCATCAGACTTCCTTTCATGGTCAGTGTCAGTCAAGGACAATGCAGAGTTGGCCCGGCTGGACAAACAGGAACTATGCTCTGACTTCATCCCCCTTATCCACATTCTCAGCGCATGGTCAGGTGAGGCAGCGCCTTCTGTCTCTGTGTCCACATCAGATCCCATCTCTAACTGGTAGCCATGCCGAGAAACACTGTGCATGTCAGTCTGGTAGCCAGAGCAGAGATTGTGAGGAGTTTCACAGAATTCCATCTCTGTGAAGAAACAAAGTCCAGAGAAAATGTTAGGCATTATGAAGAAATACCTGATAAAATTCCACTTTTTGTCCTCATGGCCCCCTCCCCCATTGCTACTAATGTGTTTTGGCAAAAGGAGAATTCTGGCCATTTTATTTATGGCAGTTATCATCCTGAGCTTATTTTGCACTTCTGTAGCTTAAAATTATGCTCCTGTTGATTCTTACAAGGTTTTGGAAAAAGCATGCCCAAAATAGCTGTATAGCTACAATTTTAGGTTGCACAAAATGTAATGAAATAAGTGAGTGCAGAGGAGTATAAAATGTAGAAAGCCATCCTTTAAAAGATATTCCTTTTCCAAGAAGAATATATATGATCTGTAGAGCACACCTAGGCTTAAGCTATCAAAATTATTGGCTTATCTAAGCATTTCATACACCTTAGAGTTAAGAATAAATAATTCAATGTGAAAACTGAGGGAAAATACTATGTTTAAACATACTCTTCTAAAGTACTTTTCCTAAAATACATTCATCTAATCTCTAAAATTATAAGTACCTAATATCATTATTTCCCATTTTCTCCAAAGGAGTTTGAGGCCTACTTTATGCTAATTATTCTGTTTTATTCATTCTGTCAACAAAAACATAAAAAATATTCAATTGTAGACTGCACCTCAGTGGTGCTTCATGGTTTCAATTTTACCTGTTTCCACCCCAATTCTTAGAATCATAAAATGTTTAGGATCTTAAAAATGCTGCCACTAATCACTTCCTTTTATGATGGAGGAAAATAAAGTCCAGAGGGTAGATATCATTTGCCCATAGCCTGACTGAGATAACAACAGAGTCCTTTTTAACTAAACACCCATCTGGGTATGGCTTCCCTTAGATACCAATGAAGCTCCATCAACTTACTGTATTAATATCAGGCACTCAGTCTTACAGTCAATTTTACGTTCAGTTATGGCAAGGCGTCGAAAAGGGGACAAGATGCTTCAACATTCCCTAATAAGTTAATGAAAAATGACCACATGCCAAGACATCATCTGAAATGTCCATGTAATACTTAGATAAGGTAATCCGGGGATGTTGTACACTATAAGGGATTTTCTCAGACTGACATCAGAGACAGGGTATGTCTTTTAGCCAAGAAGAAGCTTAACTGACTGCATCTAATCCTTGGCACATATCAATAAAATGCAAACTCTAAAATAAACTTAATTCTTTGAATACAGAAAGTCCTAAAATTTAGACAGGTTATATTCTAGAAAGGAGAGTGCAGAATATGAACATATTTTAAATAGCTACTTTTGTGACATAATTACCAAACAAGGGTTTAACAAATCAAATTTTAATACTTATTTAGTCACCACTATGTGCCCGGGACTGTGCTCTGTGAAACAGAGAGTGTAGGCAAATAAAGCTACTATAATGCATTCAGAAAAGTCAATTGTAATGAATTCTTTCAGGGTTATAAGTCACTGCTGAGAATGCTCCTTATGATGTCTGTGATGAATGTCTTTAAAAGTAATTCTACTTTTCTACAAAAATTTGTCTGAATTACAGAGCACTTGTCAAGCACAAAAGCTTATGAAAGGTGCTTCTGCTCGACATACGGCTAAAAGTAAAAATCCATTTTGCACAATATAAATCTTAGTGAATCTAGAATATTGGTTAATATTCATGCCTCTGAATTTCACAATGTTGCATTATCCAATCATACTGTGCAGTTGTTGGTACAGCAACTCGGATGAATCTCTAAGCTAGAGGCCATAAGAAAGGAGTTTTGCATGGGCCTGCATTCACAACTTTCCTCGTTCCCATAGATCTGTGGTGCCCAAACTTCAGCATGCTTCAGCATCACCTAGAAAGCTTGTAAACACAGATTGTTGTACATTCCAACTGTTTCAGTTTGGGATTCAACAGGTCTGGAGGAGGGCCAAAGATTCCACATTTCTAAGAAGTTCCCAGGTAAGGTCTATGCTACTGGTCCAGACATCACACTTGGTAAACTACTTCCCTAGAGACTTCTCTGAGGGCAGTGGGAGCCAGGAAAAGGGGAGAGAAAGTGAGAGAACAACCTTCATGGCATTATCAAGGCTTTTGCAGTAACCAGCTATAATTCTATATGGAGATACAAGAAAGAAAGCATTGAAGCTGAATTACTGTGAAGGACCCCCATTTATTTTCCATGGATTCAGGGCTCTAATTAGGAAATTCACTTTCAAAAGCACACACCTGCATTTATTTTCACTCATACAATGGCATTTGAGATGTGACTTTGCAAAGATTTTAATATGAGCATGTGAGTCATAGTAAAGACATTCATTGGAAAAGAATGAGCAAATAAAACTAAATGTGCAGCCAATCTATTATTCCATATCATAAAATACTAGAAACATGGGCTTGTTCCCTTCTAAGGAAATGTAGTGTAACATGATCAAAAATTGCATAAGATATTTACTGAAACTATACTCTGATTTGAATAAAAGACTAAACCACAAATTCTCTAAATAGTCAGATAAAAGTACACTTCCTTGTCAATATATACTTAGAAAACAAAGAATGAAAGAAAAAGAGAAAGATTCAGTTTTTTTACAGTAAGTGATGTTCACTGAACTGCCTCACTTCCCTATCTTGAAATCAATGTTGCTATTGTAAATTATTTCCTTAAATACACAAAAGTCTTGGTGGTGTTCAAAACTCACATAAGATGCATTTTTCTAGAAAGCACTTACAATGCATCTTAAGTGGTTGTTTTTAGTCTTGTACATATAACCTTGTTACCTAAAATACTACATATTCCCTAGATAATATAAAAGTTTATTTGAACTTATTATAGATCTGTTCTTACCAAAAAGCTAGCCACAAGAGAAATGCAAGTACAATCTTAGGATACCTATGATTTAAATGGATAGACTAATACTATGAGAAATTATACTTCAGAAATAAACAGATACAGATGTTGCCAAGTGAATGATGTATTTGGGACCTCACAGACATGTATTTCTCACAGACACGTATATAATTTCTATTTCAAGGAAAACCTACCTATTTTCCAGCCTTGTAAGAGACAAAATCAGAGCAAATTAATAGAGTTGAAATCCAATTTTAAAAATGGACAAAAGATTTGAAGAGACATTTTACAAAAAAGATAGAGGAATAACCAATAAGCAAATGAAAATGTGTTCAATTATCACTAGTTGACAGAAAAATGCAAACTAAAACTACAATGAGATACCACTACAGAAATACCAGAATGGCTAAAATAATTTTGACCCTATCAAGTGTTGACAGGGAAATAGAGCAACTACATATTCTGCTGGTAAAAAAGTAGAAAGGTACAACTACTTTGGAAAACAGTTCAGCAGATTCTTAAAAGGTGAAGTTGTACTTAATGGGAGAGCAATGCACACCTGGACATTTATCCCTAAGAAAAGAAAACTTTTATTACACAGAAACCTGTACAAGGTTGTTCATGAGCTTTATTCATAATAGCAAAAAAGGAGAAACAATCCAAGTGTCTTTGAATAGCTGAAAAGATACACCTGCAGTATACCCACACAATGGAATACTATTCAGTCCTGAATGATGTATTCATATACAGTAAGATGCACAGCTCTCAAAATAATTATGCTGAGTGAAAAACTGACAAAATGTCTATATACTGTATGCTTCCATTTAAATAAAATTCTAGAAAATGCAAACCAATTGACAGTGACAGGAAGTAGATCAGTGGTTGCCTGAAGAAGAGAGTAAGAAAGAAATGGAGAAGAAGGTGTACAAAGAAACTTTTGGGATGACCTAAAGGACTATTACCTTGATTGTGGCAATTGTTATATATATATTCATATTCATATTCATATTCATGTGTGTGGATAGATATGCACCAAACTTTGTCATACCATACATTTTAAGTATGTATAGCTTACTGCACTTCAATTATACCTCTACAATTTTTGAGTAGACTATACACCACCAGATAGCAAGACAATGAGGAGACTAAAGAATCAGACAATTTTTCTAGATGGAACAAAGTTCCTCCCATCTAGCGGGAGGCCCAGCTCTTTCCTTCCTAGTGGAAGGTAACTATAACATGGGTAGAAACGTAGTCAAAATGCTATCTGGCTTGTATCTAAGCCCTGAGGCAATCAAGGCTAACTGCTGCATGGTGATCCTCTAGGGCACATATTTTTCCTAAGAATGTAATAGTTGAAAGCCAATTTTAAGGGAAAACTAAGAATAAAACTGATCACTGAGGAGGTTTCAGCAGCTAAAGTAACATTCCATAGTTGGGGCTCAAAGACTAAGTTGAGTAGATCTGGCAGATAGGATCAATTTACTGCTCTATTAATGTTAATCAATATTTTTAAAAATGATAAAGTGTTGAATAAAATGAACTACTGTGTTTTCTAAATCTATGGATTTATCTGCAGGTGTTAAGCCTGGAGAAGCCATTTATCAAAATTTAAAAGGGAAAGTAAGAGTAATCTATACTAGTTTCTTTCTGCAAATGCCATTTTTGAGTTGCTGATAAGCCCAAAACTTTTTTTTTCCTTAAAATTGAACCCATCCACACTTCCTCTAGAAAGGGAGCTTTAAGGCATCACACTGCAAATAAATACTTTGAGGACAGTTCTGGCTGGTGTGGCTCAGTAGATTGAGTGCCAGCCTGAAAACCAAAGGGTCACTGGTTCGATTCCCAGTCAGGGCACATGCCTGGGTTGCAGGCCAGGTCCCCCAGTAGGGGGCATGCAAGAGGCAACCACACATTGATGTTTCTCTTCCTCTCTCTCCCTCCCCTTCCTTCCCCTCTCTCTCTAAAAATAAATGAAATCTTAAAAAATAAATAATTGGAGGTCAAAAGCCATGATTAAATTTCACCATGACCTGAATGATTTGAGATATAACTTCTAAATATAGTCCATTTCCAATATAAGGAAGAGGCATTGGAGATACAATTCTTAGCTTTAATTACTCTGACTATAAGAATCCTCATGGGAGAGAGGAGAGCTCAGCCACACCAGACACTCATCTTCCTCCCTATTGTGTAGAGGCTGTGCTTGCAATTCAGAAAGGAAATCTGATCAAAGCCAAAAGGTGGAAATGGAAATGATGAAGCAGTGTTTGGGAGAAGGAACTACCACATTTACTGAACACCTATTATGGGCCAGATGCAGTGCTTGAAACTCTCAATATATTATCTCATGAACTTCTAAAAACAACACTGTGAGGTTAGTATTATGGCCTCATGTTCCAGATGAGAACCTGGAGGCTTGACTACAATAAGATGCTTACTCAGAGGTTGGTAGCTAAGTGTCAAGAATCAACTGTGGTCCGGCCAAGATAGAGGCATAGCTGGACATGCTGTGCCTCCTCTCACAACCAAGATTAAGGACAACAAAAATATTAAACAAAAAAAAAACATACACACAAAAAAAACTGAACCAGGACAGAGAGAAAATTGAATTGTGCGGGAGTCCAACAACAACGATTCACCCAGACCTGTATGAGGGGCGGAGTCAGTGGCCGGCAGAGTCCGCAGCTGGCAGAGTCAGATGGAGGTGGGATAAGCCAGTGGTGGTCCTGGTACGCAGTCACTCCAGGCGCACAGGCGGCCAAGCAGACTGCGGACACACATTCGTGCACAGATGAACCAGGCAAAAACGGGCAGCAAGACAGACTGCACAATGCAGGGCCCCAGCACCGGGAAGTGAAGTCTAAAAGCACCCATTGAAAATACTTGTAGGGGCTGAGGTGCTGGGAGGGAGTACCAGCCCCACAGGAGAGTTTGTTGGGGAGACCCACGGGGTCCTAGAGCGTGCACAGGACCACCCACCCAACAATCAGCACCAGAGGGGTCCAGTTTGCTTGGGGCAAGTGCCATTGTTCCCTCTTGGAACCTGCCCCCACATCCAGCATCACAACCCAGCAACTGGACTGCCCCACCCTGGTAAACACCTAAGGTTCCACCCCTCAGTACGTAATAGCTGTAACCACACAAAAACAAAAACAAAAACAAAAAAAAAAACACCAAGGATGGCTCAAAAGGGAGAACAGACCGGGGCCTGGAGCTAAGTCATCTGAGCGACCAGGAGGTGGTCAACCTTTCAGATGCAGCACTCACAGCACTGATAGCCAACCTATCAGAAGCACAGTTCAAAGCTCTGATGATTAGGAAGTTCACAGAATTGGTTGATTTTGGTCGCAAATTAAAGGAACAAATGGAGGCTACAATAAGTGAAACGAAGAAAAACGCACAGGGAACCAATAGAGAGGGGAGGAAAACTGGGACTCAAATCAATGGAGTGGACCAGAAGGAAGAAAGAAACAACCAAACAGAAAAGAAGGAAGAAACAAGAATTCAAAAAATGAGGAGAGGCTTAGAAACCTCCAGGGCATCTTTAAACATCCCAACATCCGAATTATAGGGGTACCAGAAGGGGAAGAAGAAGACCAACAAGTGGAAAACTTATTTGAACAAATAATAGAGGAGAACTTCCCCAATCTGGCAAAGGAAATAGACTCCCAGGAAGTCCAGGAAGCTCAGAGAGTCCCAAAGAAGGTGGACCCAAGGAGGAACACACCAAGGTACATCATAATTACATTAGCCAAGATTCAAATGAAGGAGAGAATTCTAAAAGCAGCAAGGGATAAAGGCAGAGTCACTTACAAAGGAGTTCCCATCAGAATGTCAGCTGATTTCTCAAAAGAGACCTTGCAGGCAAGAAGGGCCTGGAAAGAAGTATTCCAAGTCATGAAAGGCAAGGACCTACATCTAAGATTGCTCTATGCAGCAAAGCTTTCATTTGGAATGGAAGGGAAGATAAAGCACTTCTCAGATAAGGTCAAGTTCAAGGAGTTCATCATCACCAAGCCCTTATTATATGAAATGTTAAAGGGACTTATCTAAGACAAAGAAGATAAAAAATAGGACAGTAAAAAGACAGCAAACTCACAGATATTAACAACCACACCTAAAACAAAAGCAAACTAAGCAAACAGCTAGACCAGGAACAGGAACACAGAAATGGAGATCACATGGAGGGTTAGCAACAGGGGAGTGGGAGGAGGAGAGAGGGGGAAAAGGTACAGAGAATAAGTAGCATAGACGGTAGGTAGAAAATAGACAGGGGAGGGCAAGAATAGTGTGGGAAAAGTAGAAGCTAAAGAACTTATGACACATGGACATGAACTAAAGGTGGGGGAATGTGGGTGGTAGGGGGTGTGCAGGGTGGAGGGGGATGATGGGGGAGAAATGGGACAACTGTAATAGCATAATCAATAAAATATAATTTAAAATTAAAGAATCCTTATGGAATATACACAAAAGCAGATGGTATTAATTAGACATGTGGTTTTTGGATAAGTCACTTAACATCTTAGGGGCCTTAGTTCCCTCATTTGTAATATGTTTAGGTCCAACTTGAAATAAATCTCTACATAACTACTGTGTTCTAAAATTCTATAATTGTAACTTGTGCCTGTTATGGCAAAATGTGAAAATGTTAAAATTTTCAAATGGGAATAAACTTTAGTGGTTTTATGAATCAAGGTGCTATTCATACTTCTATTGTGAAGGATAATCACACCTGTTAGCTAAGATCTTGTATCATGAATACAAGTCTTGATATATTAAAGAGGTGCTATTACCTAAGTATATATTGTGAATTGTGAGATTATTGATAAAAATACATATATACACACATATAATGTAAAAAAGGAACTGAAGAGATCATTGTTCATCAAACATAAAATTATCCATTTATAACCATGGTTATTGCAAACAGTACTTTATAGTATAATGAATAAAAATTCACACAATTAAAAGATATTACTGACCCACTAATAATTCATTAATGACTCCAGGGGAAATGCCATGGATTGTTGCATCCTTAAGCAAGAAATACAAAAGAAAGAAATGAGCAACACCAGATAGGAGACAAATAATTTTCACTACTGGGTACCATTTTGTATTTCTCAGTTTGGGGCTTTGAAACATAAATGATATCAAATTGTCAAACAAATAAGTTCACATGAGCTTACTTAAACATAGCTCCATAGAACACTCACTCAATTTCAAGTCAAGAAACAAAACAAAATAGACTTCTCTGATTTATCACAGAAATCTCACGGAGAAGTCTGTTTTGTAATTCTTACAAAATTAACCCAATTTCATTTCCTCTTCTTTCACTACATGTAAAAGCTTTATCAAATGCACAGTTTTGAACTGGGCATTAAGCAGGGAGGTAGCAGGACCATGTTGTGTCCTTTGGCAAGTTCCACAGAGCGCCTATCAAAAGGCCACAAATGAAAACCAAGGAATAGAAGCACCACCCAGACCTGGCCTTTTTTTTTTTTTTTCTGCTGAGGACTCATCAGCCTTTTCTGGGGCATAGGGGTGAGAGATGGACTGCTCCCAAATGCAAAGCTGGAGCCTGTGGTTATCAGAGGACTTAAAGAAAATAACTAAGCTTCCTGCAGCCTAATCTCACCCTCACAGTTCCAAATGCACCCATTATCTCAGTACTTGGGGCCTACCAATTACGCCTTATTTAATTTTTGAGATTTCACCATCTGTCAGTATAGTGAAAAGCATGGCCAAAAAAATCTGGGGAGAGTTAAAGCCTAAAGTAGAAACATTCATGCTTTGTGACCAATATTGTCTAACTGGAACCATCTCAGAACATAGCTAAAAGACCACGTTAATGACAAAAAGGATGCTCTCAGAAGTACAATGAGTTGCAAATCCATAAAAGTGGCTCAAGCCAGACAAGGACACAGAATTACAGCATAAAGTCAAAGGGAGGGGAGATGTGGTAGGAACCTTGAAAAAGTCAAAAGGGACTCCAGTCATATTTACAGAGAGATGAAAACATCGTTTAGCAATCTAAGGAGCAAAGACATTTGACATGGGAATAAGCAACTTCTATTTCCCTGAACTACTATTCACCTTAGTACAGGGCCCCATTTCCTTTGTCCTCACATAAGATGGGAGGACTTGCTCTGAAGCTAATTCAGAGAGTGTCACCACTGCAACTGGAGAGGTGGCTCCTGCTCTCCAGCCTTCACCACAAGGGTCTGGAAAAAGAATCAGGGACTAGAAAAAGGGTGGGAGGTCCAGGACTGCATCAGAAATTCAGATCAATGAGAACTTGAGCATGGTCCCTTTATTTTAACATCTCCAATGAGACAGAGACTTCCTGGTCTAAATGAGAAATTTTCAGGGCTACCGAGCACTGCAAATGCATGGTGCTCGATGGCCCTAAAAATTTCTCATTTGTTACCTTTGTTGGTCCAATTTTCTGGCTATTCATAACACTTTGGAGCCTGAATCTTTATTGAGCATGGTGGTCTTCCCCTTATACTTCTGTATTTTCCTTATGTGCACCAAGCACGTGAAGCTGTTTGTTTAGTGTATATCTGTGTGTGTGCACTAATTGTAAACTACCTTAATCTGTCACACAATTCCACGTAGAGAAGGGAGACTGGTGAGTTAAAGGGTTAAATGAGCACTGCAAACACTTGCAAATGCTTCAAGCACATACTCATAGAGGCAAACAATGCGACTGCTGTAACGTTCTACACTAATCTGTAAGCATTTACTTTGTGATAAATGATTAAAGATGCCAAGATAGAACCGTGCACCAGAGTCAGTGTCCACGAAGAGCTACTGAATGAACTATATTCTGCTCCATTATAGGATTGTTCTCACCATCTTTCAAAGGTGCCCTTCTTAGTTTTGCCTCTGCATCTTTGGACATAATTTACCAGCCACGTGGAATCCTTCCCTATGATTTCTCACTGATCTAATCCCCAATATGAGACTGTGCCAGTACCTTCACAAAGCATGCTCCAACTTTAGACCCACCCCTCCCATTAATCTTACCCTTCCCTATAGAATTTTTCATGTTTCCTACAGAATTTTATAGCTGATCATATTTTTTCAATATTTATACTTTCTGTATTACCTCCTGAATTATACCTGCAAATCTGAGGGTTTCCTGAACTTCTGGTATCTCTCAAAATCAAATGAGATAATTTTGGCACAGTATCCTATGATGTGTGAAGGACTATGTATTTCTATCCCCTCAGGCTCTAGAATAGTTCTAGGCAAAGAATGATTATTAAGTACCAAAGTTTTAAAGTCAGTAATTAATATGAAATCACTCTCACAAAAGGTTAACATTTTCAATATGATTTTGATATATATAAGATGGTTTTGCTTAACAAAAACAATGCCTGCCAATGCAAATTGAAAAAAAATTGTTATTTTGGTAAATTAGCTGTGAATTTCAAATAATAGATATTCAACAAATTTGGCAAAAAAAAAGAAATATAGCAGCCCACTGGGGATGGATTTAGGGGAAAAAAACACTTATACTAATATTAGACTAATGGAAAACAAGTTCTCTGTATCATCTTCTGACTGAAATAGTCTCGCAAAGGAAGCTTCCCTCACTATACATTTGGCTTAATGAATTGGAAAATGACTCTCCGTAAAAATTCTTCAAAATATACCC
This sequence comes from Anoura caudifer, assembly GCA_004027475.1. Taxonomy (NCBI): domain Eukaryota; kingdom Metazoa; phylum Chordata; class Mammalia; order Chiroptera; family Phyllostomidae; genus Anoura; species Anoura caudifer. The sequence goes on from PVKU01003214.1 coordinate 38,511, forward strand.
TAAGGTATAGAACTGGGGGGCTTTTCAGTAAAACCAGTCACAAAGCCTTGTTACATAAAAGACACTTTCAGCTGGCTTGAATCAGAACTTCTTTCATCCTTCTTTCTCATCAGTCAGTTTCATTTCAGAAAGCACATAGAAATTATGATCTTGGTAAGTTTGTAGAGTGTGCTGGAGTGAGTTGGTGGCTCCTCTGAGAGACTCTGTTTTCATGCACTCAGACATTTCTTTGTCAGGGATGAAAAGAAGAAACCCTCTCAGGCTACTGTACTTTAAAATGAACACACACACACTAAACAGTTTCACATGCTTAGTGAACATTATGAAAATACAGGTTATGGAAAGAACCCTTAGAACTCTCATCCAGCACTTTTGAATTGGAATTCTGTTTATAGGAAAACATTACATTCTGGAGAGGACTTCCATTTACAGTCAAGATGGGATGTCAAGGACCAAATTAACTTACCTACCTGAAACAACAACAACAACAACAACAACAGCAACACAAAATATATATAACAACAGTTTTCGGCTATTAGGCAGTGAGGCACAGTGATCCCTGAGATGTGAGATGCAAACAAGATGAGCCTTATGATTGCCGCAGCTTAATGTGTGCAAAGAGTGTCCAGGCCTTACCACAGAAAGGGAGAAGATAGGTGTACTTTGTCCATCTCTCTGAGTTGAGAAGAACCTGGTAGTATGGGAAGGCCAGGATGGCTAGAGTTTGCAGTACAGAGTACTAAAGGGGAGAGAGCTGTACAGAAAGAGAACTCCAGAGATCTGCAGAAGATCCCCCAGGATGTTCACCGAATGCTCTATGTTCATAGAGCAGCATTTGCTCTATGGCTAATTACACCTTCATGTCTTGCAAAGTGAAATATACACCTACCATATGATTTAACTATTGCACCCCTGATGTTTAGCCAAGTAAAATGAAATCACAGATCCCTACAAAGACTTGTACACAAATGTTCATAGCAGCTTTATTTGTAATAACCAAAAGTTGGAAACAACTCAAATATCCATCAACAGATGAATAAATGCAAACTCAACTATGTATCCATACAATGTAACACTATTGAGACATAAAAAGGAATGGAGTTTTGCCACATAAAATAACATGGATAAATATGAAAAAAAAGCAGAATCTTAAGAAAATGTTCAAAAAGTTTATATACAGTATGCTTTTCCATTTATGTAAAATGCTAAAAATGCAAACTAATCTATAGTGGTTGCCTGGAGCAGGGTGGGTGGGAAATGGTAGAGAAAAAACACTGTTAAGAGGCAAAATGAAAATATTGGGGGTAATGTATATGTTCACTATGATGATTATGGTGATGTTTTCATGAGTATATACATTTGTCAAAATTTACCACATTGTACACTATAAATACATACAGTTTATTGTATATTAATTATACCTTAATAAACAAGCTTTTAGAAAACAAAGAAGATAGAATATTCTGCTTGCTTACTTTACATGAATGTCCCAGTTGAACAATGCGAACAATGAAACATTGCACCATGATTGATAAGTCTGAAAAATGCAAACACAATAAAAAAAACTAGGTTTCATCCTAACGTGGAGGGAAAGATTCATGGGCCAATGTGAAGTGAGCGATAAAGTACTGTGACAAGTCAGTTGGACCCCAAAACAGCAAAACACATTTGCTATTCCCAACTTAACAAGCTAGTTGTCTTTATTTTATTCTATATCTAAATTTTTTTCTTATAATCCAGCTTTTTCATTATAGCAGAATGGATATTACTTGTTTCAAAGAAATCTACATGAGAGGCTATGGTGGACGCAGTGCAAATACAGCCCTATTATTTACTTATTCTTAATTTTTTGACTTAATCTTTATTGTATTTTTTTCATGACCATTTAGTACCCTTCTACACCCCACTAACCACCAATCACCACACTGTTGTCCATGACCATGAGTCCTTTTTTTCCTTTTTGCTCACTCCCTCCACCTCCTAACTTTCCATCCCACTAGCTGTCATCTGTTCTCCATCTAGGAGTCTGTCTGTTTTGTTTGTTCATTTTGTTCATTAGGTTCCAAATATAAATGAGATCATATGGTATTTATCTTTCTTTGACTGGCTTATTTCACTTTGCATAATGTCCTCCAGGTCTATCCATGCTGTCTCAAAGGGTAAAGTTTTCTTCTTTTTTTATGGCCAAGTAGAATTCCACTGTGTAAGTGTCCCATAGTAGTTTTATCCACTTATGTATTGATGGGCACTTGCACTGCTTCCATATCTTGGTGATTGTCAATAACACTGCAATGAAAACAGGGGTGATTATGTTCTTTCCAATTAGTGCTTTGTGTCCCTTCTGATATATTCCCCGAAGTGGGATCACTAGTGAAAAGGCAGATCCATTTATAATTTTTTGAGGTATGTCCATACTGCTTCCCACAGTGGCTGCACCAGTCTATATTTCCACCAACAGTTCAAAAGGGTTCCCCTCTCTCCATATCCTCACCAGCAGTTATTGTTTATTGATTTATTGATGAGCCATTCTGACAAGTATGAGATGTTATCTCATTGTGATTTTAATTTGCATTTCTCTGATTATTTGTGATGTTGAGCATCTTTTCATATGGCTATGGGTCATCTGTATGTCCTTGTAGGAGAAGTGTCTATTCAGGTCTTTAGCCCATTTTTTAACTGGGTTGTTTGTTACTTTGGTGCTGAGTTTTGAAAGTACTTTATAAATTTTGGATACTAACCCCTTATCTGATGTTTTGGTGAGTACGTTCTCCCATTCTGTGGGCTGTCTTTTTATTTTCTTGAAAATTTCCTTTGTTATGTAAAACTTTTTTAGTTTGATGAAGCCTCATTATTTTTTTCTTTTGTTTCCCTTGCCTGAGGAGATATATCCAATAAAAAATTTCAATAAGCAATGTCCGAGATTTGGCTGCCTATATTTTTTTCTAGGATTTTTATGGTTTCGGGCCTACCATTTAAGTCTTTGATCCAATGTGAACTTAGTCTTGTGTGCAGTGTAAGCAGGTGGTCTAGTTTCATTTTTCCGCACCTATCTGTCCATTTTTCTCAACACTATTTATTGAATAAACCGTCTTTATCCCGTTGTATGTGCTTGGTTCCTCTGTCAAATATTAATGAACTATAAAGGTGTGGGTTTATTTCTGGCTCTCTATTCTGTTCTGTTGCTCTATATGTCTGTTTCTATGCCAGTACCAGGTTATTTTGGTTACTATGGCCTTGTGGTATAGTTTGATATTATGTAGTTTGATTCCTCCATCTTTGTACTTCTCTCTCAGGATCACTATTGCTATACAGACCCTTTTGTGGTTCCATACAAATTTTTGAAACATTTGTGTGAAATATGTCATTGGAACCTAGACAGTAATTGCATTGAATCCATAGATTGCTTTGAGTAGTATAGACATTTTAATGGTATTAATTCTTCCTATCCATGAACATGGTATGTACTTCCACTTATTTGTATCTTCTTCAATTTCTTTCTTCAGTATCTTATATTTTTCCAAGTACAGGTCTTTTACATCCTTAGTTAGGTTTATTGCTAGATATTTTATTCCTTTTGAAGCAATTGTGAATGGAATTGTTTTCTTATTGGCATATGAAAATGCAACTGACTACTGGATATTAATTTTGTATCCTGCTACTTTGCTAAATTCATTTATCAGTTCTAGTAGTTCCTTGGTGGAATCTTTGGAGTTCTCAATGTAAGTATCATGTCATCTGCAAATAATGACAGTTTTACATCTTCCTTTCCAATTTGGGTGGTTTTACTTCTTCTTCTTGCCTGACTGCTTTGATTAGGACTTCCAGTACTATGTTAAATAAGGGAGATGAGAGCAGACATCCCTGTCTTGTTCCCGATCTTAAGGGGAACACTTGTAGTTTTTGCCCGCTGAGTATGATGCTAGCAGTGGGTTTGTCATATATGGCCTTTATCATGTTTAGGTATGTTCCCTCTATTCTCACTTTGCTGAGAATTTTGATCATAAATGGATGCTAGATTTTATCCAAAGGTTTTTCTGCATCTATTGATATGATCATATGGTTTTTATCCTCCATTTTGTTTATGTGGTAAATCACATTTATTCATTTGCAAATGCTGTACCAACCTTGCATTCCCAGAATAAATCTCACTTGATCATGTTGTATGATCTTTGATGCATTCCTATATTCAGTTTGCTAATATTTTGTTGAGGATTTTATCATCTATGTTCCTCTGGGATATTGACCTATAATTTTCTTTTTTTGTAGTGTCTTTATCAGGTTTGGGAATTAGGATAATGCTGGCCTCATAAAATGATTCTGGAAGCCTTCCCTCCTCTTGAATTTTAAGAAATAATTTGAAAAGGAGAGGTGTTATTTTTTTCTTAGAATGTTTGATAAAATTCAGCTGTGAAGCTCTTTTATTTAAACAATCCTCAAAATCTACTTCTCAACAATGAGAGGTTAGTAATGTCCCCTTTGTTTAACATTAATTTCTACAAGGGCTCTCTAGTAGCACAATGTATATACAGTAAATGGCAGAATGGATTATTATACAGAAACAAAAGCATGGTAGTTAAACACTGTAGTAATTAGGACCAGTCATGACCTCACTCTGAAGGACAGTTGATTTGAACTGATAGAATTATTTTTGAGAGTACTTTTTAGAGTATTTACATTATATTTCTACCAGCTAAAACTGATATTTAGGGAAAAAGGCCATTCTCTATTTACTGTGGAAACTGGTAAACTACTCTGTTTCAGTCACCAGGAATTCACTTACAAGTGAAAAACTACAAGGCTTTAGATGGAAGCGCTATAACTAATAGTTATGATTTCAAAGCATACATTCTCTAGTCCTCATACACGTGGGTAACAGTCAACCTACCAAGGAATGTGCAGTTTTACATATTTTTTAAAGTGCATCAAAATGTGAATTTAGCCTCTTCTATGTACCAGGCCCCAAAACATTCATTATTTTATTTAATCCTCACAGTATGCCCTATGAGAAAGGTTATTATTATTATCCCTATTTTTCAAATAAAATAACCTAGGCTCAAAGAGAGATTAAGTAAATTGTCCAAGACCACACAGATACCAAGTGGCAAAGCTAACTCGGAATGACTTTAACACAGTACTAATCACCTTATACAGCATATGAACTTATAAGTAGCACATTCAAATTCACAGTCTAGTTCTCATTTATGCAGCAGGCATGTGGCTGATGCTAGAACTTCCTGCTTCTGGCCTCCTAGGTTTCATTCAGCTCGCTGTGGTTTCTGTCTGGATTATATGGCAGCTGGGAGACAGTGAGCACTCAGTATAAAAAAGAGACCCTAAAACTATGTGTATATTAGCTCATTGTTCTTATACGAGTTTAACGTATTTTAGCATCTCCATTTCAAGTATCATTCCACTTTGTACTAATTCTTATGGATTCACTTCACAAGCACCATGTGACATTGACTCACTGAAAATAACAGAGATGTTTTAGAGCTCATTTATTGATTGCAGACCACACACATCTATGTCTACAGGCAGACAAATAAAACTTTGGCCTCCCCTGTGTTTAGCTCCCAAGCTCACAGCAGCTGCCTTGAGGAAAGTTTTGAAATTATTTAACAACATTAACAAAGATGAAAGGAGTATTATTCACTGGGAAATGTGTGTTGGGTTATTACTTCGGCACATTGTCACCCAGCCAGAGGATACAATCAGATCAAAACTTGGGGTATTTCCTCTTTACAAGGTAGCATTATTATCTCAAGCTAAATAGATGGAGCCTAAATCTGTGATCTACATTAACTATTTTGCATGTACTGATATCACAGCATTGAGGCTTTGTGAGTTGAAAATATTCTACGGTTTCTGATTAAATGTTGAGGAAGGTTTTTCTTTATTTTAAATTTATCAAGGAAGTATGAAATTAGATAAAGGCATGCTTTTCTTTAGCTATCATTGAGTACCAACACTGCAGGCAATTTCTACAGAACGTGTTTTCCAAAACCAAGCTAAAAAGCAAATACCAAGAGCAACAATAACACTAGTGCTTTTGAATTGGAAACTTATATGGCCCAATTCCTTATTAACACTACCCTAAATATTTAAGCTGAACAAGCAAATGAACATTTCAGACACTTAAAAAGCAATGGACAATCAAGATACATTAACTCAATTGTGTTCATTTTGGATTCTGGAAAGATGTAGGTCAAACAATCTATGAGGACTGCCCAAGAACATTAATGATACACAAGAGAGATGTACTCAGAGTCTACACAATGTCTGAACAGTTGACTCCATTCAGTCCCCAAATCATCACCTTAGGGGAAAAATATCCCAAACAAACCTAAACAGTGATTTGACCTTATATTCACAAAATATCTGCCTGGCTGAATTTTCACTTTCAATATGGTTACTTGGCTCTGTTACTAGTCTCATTGTTTATCCTAGGCATGATTCTAAGGCAGGTCTGCACACCAGACTGATGTGAGAGCCAGACTGCACACCAAGGCCAGTTTTTTCAGCACTGGGACCTGGAGGGAGGGTCAGCTGAAGTCTCATAGAGCTCCCAGAGATCCACCTTAGTTGTTAAACTAAACAGTGATATAGCCTCAAGCTGTAATCAGCAGCCAGGCTTAAGCACCACAGAGTGTGGCAGAGTAATTCCTGCAGGTGGTGCTATTGCTTCCCCTCAGGCTGATGCCATTTGGAGAGGAGTGCTCTGCCTGAAAAAGACGGCTTCTGCAGCTTGGGGGAGGACTTGGCACAGGGATCCTGGTGGCTGTTCCTTTAGTTCTCTCCCCAGAGCTACCAACCCCAGACTCTTCTTAAGCATCTCTAGTCCACTCTGCCCTCCCTGTACTGGAGCCCAGGGGAAGTGGCTGCAAACAAATTTTTTTTGCATTGGCCCTTTAAGAAGCTGTCTGCATCTCCAGCTCTCTCTCCCTTGAAGATAGAAAACCTGCTGCTTTTCATGGCTGTATACTATCTTCATAGGCTGGGGAGAGCATCTTGGGGTTTAGACCCCACACTTCTCATGGGGCACCCTGCACTGGCCGCTGAAATATCCCCCCATAACTTCATCTTCTGTCTCTGGGAGCCCAGCCAGTCCTCTCACACCTCCTCCACAGTCCCTACCAGTGTTGTGGTGAAATGGTTTCTTCTGTTTTCCTGGTTATAAGGCTTCTCTCCAGCTAGTGTTCAGTTGGTTATCGAACATCATTTCTCTACAATTTAGTTGTAATTCCACTTTAGTCCTGGGAGGAGGTTAGTGTAGCTTCCACTTAACTCCTCTGCCATTTTGTATCTTCTTCTCAATAATTGAGTTTTCATAATTTATCTGAAATCTACAAAGCAGCCCAGAAAATTCTAGAGCTCTGAGTTTTAATCTAGAACAGGGGTGTCAAACTCATTTTCACTGGGGGCCATATCAGCCTTGTAGTTGCCTTCAAAGGGCCAAATGTAATTTCGACTCCTTAACAGTTAAGGAGTAGTAACATTTTTACCGTTCTAAAATTATTTTGGCCCTTTGAAGGCAACTGTGAGGCTGATATGGACCCCAGTGAAAATGAGTTTGACACCCATGATCTAGAATATCAAGAAATTGATCTATTTTAGCAAATATTTACTAACCGTATAGTGGGCCAGGCACTGTTCCAGGTATTAAAGAAAAAAGCAATGAACAAAACAAAAATCTCTGGCAACACTGAGCTCATATTCTTGTTGGAATAAATTTGTAATAACAGTGTTCAGAACAAACTCTGTCAGAATCATACAGACTTTTATCTGTATATTAATATGTAAATTAATGTCTGTGTATTTCATCTGGGTAGTAATTCAGGGTCCTTCCAGAGGCTTCATTAAACCTTGATGTATGAAAGCAATGACACATAGGAATTCAGCTTCTTGTAACAATGAAATCTACTGTGTAAAAATGATACCTTCTGCGCATCCTGCTTTAGGGTAGTGGAGGACCCTGGGAAGCTATGTTAAGATATGCTGCATTTGGCCCTGCTAGATATATTCACAGCGGTGCCCAGAAGGTTTTTGACTAAAGAGTTGGGAACTTAAAATAATCTTTTGAGAAAAGGAGAAAGTGGGGGAGGGCAGGCTTCAGTGATTGGGACTTGGATTGGGGAGGAAGAGGAAAACTGAATTATTCCATAGCTTATCTATAAAATTATAAGCATATTACTGTTCTACTTCATGATACATAATCAATAAATTAAAGTCCATTCTGGATAAGGTGTTTTTTGTAAGTGTCAAATAATATTTGCTCTAAGAATTTTAAGTCTGGGCAGGGTTATTTAAAACAGTCCATTTGTGAACAGTTTAATTTTAGCGTTAGGTTAAAATTATAGAACGATAACTTTCATTCATTTAGGAAATCAGTTTGATTTCTTAATCTACATAAAATTCAAATGGGCTTTAGGAGAGGTGTGAAGAGAAAACTAACTGGAAAGACCATTTCAAATTTAAATTATTCATATCTGAAATTGAAATATATATTATCTACTGGTATATTAAAAATACCACTAGATTCCAAAGCCACAGTTTGATAAATAAACCCTTTAAAATAAGAATTAGTAAAGTAAGTATAAAATTAGACTCACTGGTATGTAAAAGTAGGAAAACATTTATCATAACTTTTTCTTACTACTATAATTCATTTAAAAGAGATACTGAATTTTTATAAGTAGTGAATTTTTATACATCTACTATAAGTGAATTTTTATACATCTACTAAATGTATAGTAGATGTAAGGGACTATTTCTACATTTATATACTTTCCCAATGTGATTCCATAAATATTTCATTAACATAAATAAAGAAAAAATTTCATAGCCCCTCCCAAAGCTCTTCATGAAAAAAGAAATATCTTACTTCTCTCAGTGAGATGACAGAAAAGTACTTAGTGCTCAGAGATAAATTAGCATGGGGTGACTAGGGTGCCATTAAAACAACTGGAAGAAGTAATTTACTAAAAGCACCCCCTACTGGTTTGAAGAGTTAATGTGTTTCTCTCCTCTAAAATGAGTTCTTTTTACTTGTGGGCAAAAAAATGACAAATACATGGCACGCACCATGAGCAATGGATATTCTTAATAAAAATGATTAACAGATACGTATGTATGTGCATATATCCACATGCGCACACACTGTGATTTTCAGTCATACCTTAATTTATGCTTTGTGAAGCACAAGAGACTGGCTCCACTAGAATGTTCTCGAAAACCAGGGGCCAAGTTCCAGCCAGGGACAAAGCACAGAAATTGATGGGATGTCACATACAGAATGATGGGAAATCCTACTATACACAAAAGCATGGAGAGGCAAGCATATGCTCATGGCAGTGATAGATTAAGTTAGAATGTAATGAACGGGTAAGGTCTGAATGAACAAAAGGGAAGTGGTTAGACCCCAATACCATGCTACTGATTTGTACATAGAACTTTTTGTCTGTCATCTAACTTAGATGTTTGAAAGGCACCTCAAATTAAAAAAAATGTCCTGAGCTAATATGATGATTTCAATTGCCTCCAAAACTCATCCTCCTCTTGATACTGCCTTTCAGTGAATGCAACCACCCTCCCCTCATTTGCACAAGGCAGAAACCCAGAGGTCATCCCCCCATAGTCAATATAACATCAAAGCCTGCCATTTTTATCTCCTAATTATACCTTGAATGTATCCCATTTTTCCTTTTCTACTTTCAACAACCTCAGGCCTGTATAACTTCAGTAACCTATAACTGGTCTCCTTGCTTCAGTTCTTGTTACCCTCTAACCCATTCTCTGCCTAACCATAAACGGTGTTATAAAACTAATCCTGTACATTACCCCCTTTTAATATTTTCCTGAAATATAAAATTTTAATATTTATTCTAAATATTTTAATATTAGAATAAATACCAAAACGCTTAATATAACAAAAGCCCTCCCTATATGATCTGGTTCCCTGTCTACTTCTGAGGCCTCTTACTCTCTTGCTCCAGCAACACTGAACTTCTTCCAGTTTCTCAAATGCTGCGCCCTCTTTATCACCTCATCACATTTGTACATATTGTCCCCTTCCTGTCCCCTGCCATCTCTTTACCCTCCACTTGGTTAATTGTTCTTATCTATCAGATGTCATCTCATATCATTGGCCCTCTGGAACACATTGGGTCCTTCTTTCTCCATAGCACTTATTGCAATTATAATTTTAGGATTTATATAACAGCTGGCCTCTGTATCAGTGGATTCTGCATGTGCAGATTCAATCAACCACAGATCAAAAAATATTTGAAAATTTGTATGTTATTTATATGCATTTATATCTTTTATTTGAATGTCTTTTCAATATTACTTAGTAATATGTATTATGCATGTGGAATGTGCTATCCCATTGCATTTTACGTGAACCAAGTATTGTTTCTTAGACTGTTGCTTCTCCCTTACAGTCATTTATGGGTATTCAATTTTTACATTGTCAGATCTGTAATTTTTTTTCCTTTTGGGGTTCTGCATTTGATGCTTTCCTTAGGAAGGTCATCTATATAATAGGACTATTTTTTTTAAAAAAATCTCACCTGCATTTTCCTTCCATCCCACAACCCCACTATTAATAACTGATAGTAGCTATCAACACAGCCTTTGTCTGATTCTATAAACAGAAATCGAGTCCTTTCCACTCACCAAGAGCTATTGCTGTTTTGTTACCTTTCTTTCTGTCTCATTTATTCTATATAAGGTGTTATCCCCCCAATTCCTCATTATAACAATTTAAACAATACAAATGTTCATAAAGACAAAATGAATTAATAACTCCATCTCTGCCTCCTCCAATCGCATCACAAGGCAACTGATATTCATTGCAGAGAATTTTTCCTTACCTTTCTAAGGTAAAGAAATACACATGGTTCTCTACCTGGCTGGCGTGGCTCAGTGGACTGAGCGCTGGTCTGTAAACCAAAGGGTCACTGGTTCAATTGCCAGTCAGGGCACATGCCTGGGTTACGGGCCAGGTTCCCTCAGTAGGGAGCACACAAGAGGCAACCACAAATCGCTGTATCTCTCCCTCTATTTCTCCCTCCCATCCCCTTTCTTTTTTTTTCTTTAAGAAGAATGATCCTGTGCTTTATTTTTTTCCATCCCCTTTCTAAAAATAAATAAATAAAATCTTTAAAAACAATAAATATAGGCCCATAAAATATATAGTAATATACATAGACATAAACATTTCCCACTTCTTTTTATGAAAATGGGATATTTTGTGCTTATATTCACTTGTTTATTTTATTTCATGATATAACATGGACGGTCCTCTAGGATAAGGAATGTCTCTTATTCTTTTAATATCTGGATATATTCAATATCATGAATGTGCCATTAATTTTTTAAACAAATAACTGATTTTTAGACATCCAGGAAGGGCTTTTGTTATTGTTAACTGTAGAAACAATATTGCATTCAAAATCCTTCTCGCTTATCTCCCTGACCTCATGAGGTCTTCTGAGTGCTATTACTTCCCTCCTCGTACTCACCCCCAACTCTTATGTTTTACTGAGATGGCTTAGTATTTTTAATTATAAAATAATTAAAAAATAGTAATTGTAGTATAAATAATGTCCAGTATGGTAGCCACTGGCCACATGTGACTATTGATCAATTGAAATATGGTTAGTCTGAATTAAGACACACTATAAGTAAAACAAACATATGTGGCATTGTTAAGACAGCATAAAAAAAGCAAAATATCTCATTCATAATTTGTATCCTTATTACAAGTTGAAATAATAGGTAATATTGAGTTAAATAAAATACATTAAATTAATTTCATCTATTTATATTTTACTTTTTAAAATGTGGTTACTAAAAATTTACAATTAGATATATATCTTACATTATTTTTCTATTGAAAAAAATCTGTTCTGGACTGTTACTCATTTCCCTTACAAAATATGCTTTCAGTTTTTAAAGAAGCCTAGTTTGAAACTTTACCTTAAGCAGTATGTCTTTCCGTTTAGATTTTTTAAAATATTTAATTTATTTATTTATTTTAGTAAGGGGAAAGGAGAAAGAAGAGAGGGAAACATCAATGTGTGGTTGCCTCTTGTGCGCCCCCTGCTGAAGACCTGGCCTGCAACTCAGGCATGTGCCCTGACAGGGAATCAAACTAGCAACCCTTTCATTGGCAGGTTGGAATTCAGTCCCCTGAGCCACCCCAGCCAGGGCTCCATTTAGATTTTAAATATTTTTCCAGAGAGCCAAGTCCACTGTCCATCATTGTTTCCACACACACATCTTCTCTCATCTTGAGGTCTCTGTTCTGATACATTTGTTTGGTTTGAGTTTTTTTTTTTTTCTGAAATACTGTTTTCAATTGTGTATAAGAGTGATAATACTTTTTGAATCTTTACATGTTCGCAAACAGCTTTCTCTGACTCAAATTGATAATACTGACTGGGTAGTAAGATGCTTTGATTGTAGTCCTTTTCTCTTGGAAATTTCTAGATGTCATTCCATTGTCTTCTAGTTTCTGTGTTATAGATGACAAGACCAATATCACTCTTATTTTTTCCTTTGTAGCTAACTGGGTCTTGCCAGGAAGCCTGCAAGATTTTCTCTCCATCTTTGGAGTTCAGGAATGTTATCACTGTATGTTTAATCATAGAACAAGCCATCCCTCTTCTATACAGCTTTTGTAGAACCAGCTTTTGGCTTTGGTAGCCCACATTTAAATTCTATAATTAATTGTAGCTTATACCTTTACTAGTTTTATATTACTACTTTTCTGTGATACATATTTTTTCTTTTTCTGTTCCTCCATTGGATGATTTTTTTCAATATTTCTTTAAATTAATTAATGCTATGTGTCTCTAAAAATTATGGAATTTTTTGCAACATCTCTAGGCTTTCTAATTTTTATTTATTTTTTCTGATCTTTTACAAAATTGATTTTAGATATAGAGATGAAAAAAGAGATACATTGATTTTTTGTTCTAGTTATTTATGCAATCATTAGTTGATTCTTGTCCGTGCCCTGACTGGGGATAAACCCACAACCTTGGCACATCAGGACAATGCTCTAACCAACTGAGCTAACTGGCTAGGGCTCCCTAAGCTTTTTATGAAGTAATCTCATTTTTGTTTGTTTTTAAACAATTTTAAATTTCCATTTATGTTTTCTCTTGATCCAAAAAATATTTACAAAATCTTCTTTAAGGTTCCAAGATATTTTTCTGTTTCCTTTTTGTCATAATTTTATTGTTGATTTCTAGCTTTATCAAATTCTCATCACAGAATGTAACTTGTTGGTTCTCTACTTGGGAATTTATGAAGGTTTTTCTTGTAACAAAGCACATGATCAGTTTTTGTAAATGCTCCAGGTATGAATGTGTATTCTTTTGCATTAGAGTATATAATTCTATGCATCTGTCAAAATATAAGGCCAAGCTTCTTAATTTTATTAATCAAACCCATTGTATTGTTACTTTTTTGCCCACTTATTTTTCAAATTCTGAGAGCTTTACTCCACAACTGTCACTGTAGTTTTATCAGATGAGTCATTTATCATTCCAAATAGTTACATACAATAAATATCTGTTTAATAATTGAATACATGTAGGTTCTATTTTAATGCTTTTGGCCTTAAATGCCACTTTATCTAATACTGTCATTCTTACTCTATTCTCTACTGAAAATTGACTTACACATTTTGTCCATTCCTCTATTTTAAAACATTTTCATCATTATATTTAGTATTTCTCTCTTACATGTGTATTTATTTAGCTAAAGTTTGCAAATCTGTGTGTTTCTGTCTGGTAATAAAAGGTATCAATTCATTTATATTATTGTGACAAATAATAGTGTCTTAATCATAATATAATAATTTCTGTTTATTATATTGGTGGGAACCAGAATACTGGCCCCCACTGATGCTAGTGTCTTAATCACCAGAACGTGAGAATATGTTTACGGTCCATGGCAAAGAGGAATAAAGACTGCATATGGAATTTAGGTTGCTAATTAACTGTCTGCATGGTCGGAAGACTATTCAAGCTTATCTAAGTGCAACAAATGTATTCACAAGAATCCTTAAAAGTAGAAGAGTGAGGCAGAGAAAAGTTAGAGGAGATAGATGTTAGACGAAAGGTCAAAGATATGTAACATTATTGGCTTGGAAGACAGAGAGAGAGAAGCCAATAGCTAAGGAATGTGGACAGCCTCTAGATGGTGAAAAGGTCAGGCAAACAGATGTTCCCCCTACAGGCTTCAGAAAGTAACACAGCCTTGACAATACCTTGATTTTTAGCCCGGTGAGACTCATTTCAAACTTTTGACTTTCCAGAACTGTAAGACAACAAATTTGTGTTTTAAGCCACTAAATTTGTCATAATTTATTACAGCAGCAATGGAAAACTAATACAATATTATAACATGTAGATGGCAGTAAGGTTCTACATTACTGGGGGTGGGTGGGGTGGATATACAATCACGAAAATTCAATTCAAAAATCAAATAAGGACATTAATGTTCTTCTGTGTTACTAATGCATCTGTCCATTTTCTTTTTTTTAAAATTGGTTCTTTCTCCCTTATCTGCTCCTTCACAGTAATTTGCAACTTTACTGGTATCTTTATTTTATAGTATATTTCAATCTAATTTAACAAAAAGCTTTCACTTATACTGCCCCATTCTTCAAGAACTCACTCTAATTGAAGGCTTACTATCCTTTTCATTTACAACCAACAGATAACATGATGGTGAGCCCCAGGGAAGGCATGACAGGAAGTAGGTAAATTTTCACCTTATTTCACTTTTACCTCCCCATTTTTACTGTCCCTTCCCTTTACCTCCAACCAAGTACATACTGTTCAAAGTTCTCCACCGAAGAGCACTGTGCCAGGCATGACCTTCCTGGTCATGGAAGGCAACCTGGCATGAACTTATATTTAGACCCAACCATTCTATCTCCCTCCTTAACAGTTAATTCTTTTCTGGTCTGTTCACCCAGGGACCTACTCTATGCTTCGTGACACTGTGGCATGTGAACCAAAGGATAATTTCTTCCTTTTAATAACACCAATACTACTTATGTGTGGGACAATGGCCTGACCTTTCCTAAGTGGTTTTGCTTTCCAGAAAGGGATAGTAACTACTCAAAGAAATGACTCTCCGAGGCTTGGAATCCCAGGGATTGTGGCAAGCTATAAAGGGAGGTATTTATGGCTGGGACAAGGGAGGTGGACTCCATGTCATATTTCACCTTGCCTTATGTAAGTGGAATTCTACTCCTCCTGTGTGAAATCAAACAAGTAACTACAGAGTCTGAACCACCAAACAAGCTGAATATCCTGGCCATGCAGGCTATCGTGCCTCAGGGCAGCTCTAGGGCAACCACACAGACAGATAATTGGGCCTGTGAGCTGACAAAACAACTTGTACCCACACCATTAAACAACTGTAATTCACTCTGAGTCTAGCAGAGATTCCATTGTTTACTGCTATAAAACAAATGTTATAAAACATAAATATGGAGAGAGAGAATTTAACATAATGCTGCAATAGGGCACCTTATCACAGATTTCTAATAAAAAACTTTTATATTACAGAAATACATTTTAATAATGATGTGCTTAAAAATTATAATACTTTGAATGATTTTTATGAAAGAGATTTTTTTCCATACTTCTGTTAGCATTATCACTGGATTTTCTTTTCTATCCCATATTAAGTTAATAAATTATTTGGATTTTAAAGGCTATGGTGAATTACAGACTCAACTAAGACATGGACTTCTAAACTGACTTGTATGCTTCCACATTGGCAGAATTTAACTACCATTATGAATTACTTATTAATTATGCTATTAATATTTTATATGCATACTTCAGACTTTTAAAATGCTTACCATGTTTCACATTTTCCTTGCATAAAGCCTCACTCTGGATCATATTTTAAAATGGAAAAATGTAGAAGCTAGTGTGCAGTTTTGATTATCATTTACGTGATTGCTAAAGCATAAAAAATAAGCCAAGTGAGGAAGAAACAAAGGGAGAAAACTCACTGAAATATAGCTAAGGCTGTCAAATGAACAGTTAAAAGCTAAAAATATATATAAAACTTATAACTGCATTTTCTGCCTTGGGTCATAACTTTGGAACTAAAAGGAGCTTTTCGGATTTTGTGGTCCAGCGAATCACAATTTTAAATGCCTGCATGGGCCTGGTAAGTAATATAAGTGAGAGCAGTGTATCCAGTATGACTACCTGGATTGGTAGAAAATGTGGAGAGGCAGAGAGCACATGCTTTGTCTAAAAGAGGCGCTACTGACTGCTCAGCTTCAGCTGCTACTGACATGTAGGAATGTAGGTGCAGGGTTGCCCGAGTTTCCAATATTTTAAGACAAGTAAAAAAAATAAATAATTTTATCTTTGGCTGGTGTAGCTCAGTGGATTGAGTGCAGGCCTGTGAACCAAAGGGTCACTGGTTTGATTCCCAGTCAGGGCACATGCCTGGGCTGTGGGCCAGGTCCCCAGTAGGGGGCACATGAGAGGCAACCACATATTGATGTTTCCCTCTCTTTCTCCTTCCCTTCTCCTCTCTCTAAAAATAAATAAACAAAATCTTTAAAAACAAAATAAATAAATAATTTTAGATGAAATCTCTTGCTTTTAGATTCTGATAACTCATTTAATTTTTGAATGCTACTATCCATATTATAGAATTGTACACCTGAAACTTATAATTTCATTAACCAATTTCAGCCCAATAAGTTCAATAAAAATTAAATAGTAAAATAAAACCCGGACTTTGTGTAAAAATATAAAAAATAAAATGTTACTATCTAAAACACATGCCTGAAAACATATAGGGTTTATGGCATGCCAGGTTTAATTTTCTGTTCAAGTCCAACATGTTTATTTTGCAGAAAGGAATATGGAAGCATGAAAAGTCTATCACATAAGTGCTGGTCACATGTAGTAGAAAACATGGGATATAAACTCAGGCAATCTGAGTTCCAATTCTAACTCTGTTACGTGTCTACTACATTACCTTGGGCAAAGTTCTTTAAACTCTTGGAGCTTTAGTTTCACCCTCCTTAAAATATAACTAATCCTGTTGCCTAGGTTACTTGTAAGGATTAAATAAAAATGCCTTGGCTGGTGTGGCTCAGTGGATTGAGTACCGGCATGTGAATACTTCAGACTTTTTTTCAGGGTCGCTGGTTTGATTCCTGGTCTGGGCACATGCCTGGGTTGTGGACCAGGTGTCCAGTAGGGGGCACATGAGAGGCAACCACAAACTGCTGTTTCTCTCCCCCTCTTTCTCCCTCTCTTCCCCTCTTTCTAAATATAATAAAATCTTTAAAAAAGATTAAATAAAAATAACACATAGGAAGTGCATACAGGGGATCTTCTCACATAGAAAACACAACTTTCTTAGCCTTATTCATCACTTTGTGTCCCTACCCTGCTTTTTGTTTTTTCCCCAAGAGCAATTCTCTGTGCCCTGAATTACAGTATGCCCTGCCTCTTACTAGAAGAAAGTTTCATAAGGATAGGCAGTAAGTTTATTTTTCTCACTGCTCAATTCCCAGCTCTGAAAGTACTGGCTGACACATAACAAGTGTTCAATAAATATAAGCTGATAGATTAATCAATGATAGTAACAAATGATAATGCCTTGACTTCACCTTAATGAATGAACAAATGCAAGTATGTACATATGTACATTGCCCAAGTTCATAAAGCTAGTTAATACTGTACTTGAAGCTTGATTCCTATCAAGTTCCTTCTTTAAGATTATTTCCATTGCATCACTGAAGTCTGCCAAAATTATGCAATGTTCAACATGGATGTAATTCTCTTTCAGGTTTATAGAGAGTACAAACATTGAAGGAAGAAGCCTTTCAAAGGCAGTGTGTTCCTCATACTTCTAGTGCTCTGTTGATTCTTTGAAGCTTTTCATCCTGACATAATAACAGCAATTTTACATATATCTAGTATATTGTACTTACAAGTACTATCAAATGAACACTCATAACTATAAATTTCAGTTGAATCTCGTGTCAACCCTGTGAAGTAGATGGGGCAGGAACTATTTTCCTCATTTTACAAAGATCAAAGACATCCAGTGATAAGTGACTTACCTTAAGTCACAGTATGAATAAAATTCCAGCAAGACTACAGTTCTAAAGTGGTATTTTTTATCCACAGGAACCAACTAAGAATTTCTTGCCATAGACACCACTACTGTAACCTACAGTCCAGATTTTCCTTCCCCACACCCCTTACATAAAAACTTACCTGTGCTAGGACCTAATTCCAATCTTAGTTACAACTTACAACTCTACTTAATATTAATTTAACAAACTTTCCTGACCAAAGCCCAGTGAGTGATATAAAAATGAATACAAGAATCTTCTGTCAAGAGCTTTCAGTCGTGAGTGTAATATTACTTTTTAGTTTAATTAAAATATGTGTAGCTTGTGAGATATTACCTTACACCTGTCAGAATGGTTATGATCAAAATGACTAATAACAAGTGCTAGCGAGGATATGGGGAAAAGGGAACCCTCACTCACTTTTGGCGGTATTGTAAATTGGTACAGCCAGTGTGGAAAACAGTATGGAGGTTCCTCAAAAAATTAAAAATAGAACTACCTTTAATCCAGCAATACCACTTCTGAGTATTTATCCAAAGAATACAAAAACAATACTTCAAAAAGATATATGCACCCCATCTATGTTCATTGCAGCATTGTTTACAATAGCCAACATACAGAATCAACCTAGGTGTCCATCAATAGAACAAAGGAAGAAGATGTGGTACATATATACAACGGAATATTACTTGGCCATAAGAAGAGACAAATGTCACCATTTGCGACAACATAAATGGACCTAGAGGGTATTATGCTAAGTGAAATAAGTCAGACAGAGAAGGACAAATACCATATGATTCCACTTATATGTGATATTTAAAAAACAAAACACTTGAACAAATAAAATAGAAACAAACCCATAGAAACAGAGAACAAACTGATATTTGCCAGAGGAAAGAATGGTAGGAGGATGGGCAAAAAACATGAAGGGGATTAAGAAGCACAAACTGACAATTATAAAATAAGTCATGAGGATTAATGTAAAGCATATGGAATAGAGTCTAATATCATAATAACTTTGTATGGTGACAGATAGTTACTAGACATATTGTGGTGATCACTTTTTAAGGTATATAAATGTTGAATCACTATAGTGTACACCTGAAACTAATATAATATTGCATGTCAACTTAATTATATATATAATTATATGTGTATAGTTATATATATGTGTATATATAGTTATATATATACATTATATATGTATATATGTATCTGCCTGGAAAAAGTATAGCTATTATTAATGTAACTAGAACAGTTTGTGCGACATTGATGTAACCTGGCAGCCAAGGAGAGCAGACTGGAATGTACATGCGTGAATAATGACAATTTCACTATACTAATCAGCGAGGGTGGTAGATGCTGTTGAGTGAGCATGTGTACTGTGTGGCTGTCACATTCAAAATAACAAGTGAGTAGAGCAACAGATCTGCATAAGATTTTGTGTTACACTTCAACATTCCTCTGAAGAAACTATTTGGATGATGCAGAAGGCCACAACTATGGGAGACTGGTGATCAGCAGCTTCATCAGGACAATGTGCCCGCTCATGCATCATGTCTCATGTGCAGTTTTTTGGCAAAATATCAAATCACCCAGGTGACTCAGCCCCCCTACAGCTGAGATTTGGTGCCCTGCAACGTCTGGCTTTTCCAAAAACTACAATCACCTTTGAAAGAACAGAGACTTCAGACCATTGTTGGGAGTCAGGAAAATACAACGGGGCAGCCAATGGCGATTGGGAGAACTGTGTGAGGTCCCAAGGTGCCTACTTTGAAAAGAACTGAGGTATCATTGTCCTATGTACAATGTTTCTTGTATATTGTATCTTCTTCTTCAATAAGAGTCTCTATTTTTCATATTACATGGCTGGGTACCTTCTGGACACACAATATGTGTATCCTTTACAAAAACTGTTATGCGTTAAAGGATTATTTGAGTATGTTAAGGGGAAAGGTGCTGGTACTAATTGAATAGAGTGCTTCTCAACTCTGACTACTATTAGAATACTCCAGCGAGCTTTAAAAAATACCAAACCTTGAACTGATCTAGGGTGGAGTCTGAGCAGTGGACATTTAGAAAGTCCCCACAGAGATCACGATATATAGTCAAAATTGAGAATGATTGGTCTAAAGAAAAGAAATCATGCTGTATGTAAAGTGTTGAGGAAGGCAAAGGACTAATAAGACAGACCAGACTTTCCTTTCCCTTACAGTGAATTTTTAAAACCTGTTTTAAAAGGACTTTATTTATTTATTTTTAGAGAGGGGGGAAGGGAGGAAGAAAGAGAGGGAGAGAAATATCAATGTGCAAGAGAAACATTTATCAGTTGCTTCTTGAATGCTCCCAATCAGGGGCCTGGCCTACAACCCAGGCATGTGCCCTGATCCACAGTCAAACAGGAGACTTTTTGGTCTGCAAGATGATGCCCAACCCACTGAGCCACACCAGTCAGGGCCCCTTACAGTGTAATTTAATTAACCATTCTCAATAGCAATTATCTTTAAAAGGTTTTCATTGAAAAAGTAGCTTTCCTGAGTCTTCATCTTTAATATTTCTAAAGAAAAATATTTCCTTCCCTGAAATCTAGCTATCAATTTTCCTTTGATGAAGATATAAATCCAACCAAGTTCACACTTACAAAGTTTGACAGGGAAATCCCCAAGTGTATGAATCAAGACTGAAATAACTAATTGTCTCACTGTCTATGTCCTCAGTTCTCTGCATTGTCTGTGTTTGTATTCTGGGTTGTCTTTATGTGAAATGGCACTTGTTTGTCCTTCTATTTTCAGCTTCATCCCAGGTTTTGGGTCATCCATCTAAATTATTTTGATTTGCTTATATTTTCCTTGTAAAATATATTGTTTCTCCTAAAAATACTCCATCTTTTTTACATGTTTCACTTATTCAATAACAGGAGTTGCCAAGCTACTCCATCAGCATTAGATGGAGAGAATGTGAGGTCACTCTAATAACAAAGCATGGTAATTCCTAACAGAACAGCCGTAAGAAGCCAAATCAAAAATGAGATGATGATAAGGGGACTAAATGGTAATGGGAAAAAAAGATTATATAAAAATAAAGTAATAATTTGTAATAAACTTAAAAATGAGATAAAGAGATTTCCTCCTCTGAGGTAAGGGGATGATCCCTCTAATAATGGAATGTAGGGCTTCCTTGGGAATGGGAGTGGCCTGCATGACTTCTTTGAAAGGTGAGACTGAAGTCAAATATGTACTTGTTCTTTAGCTATGGTGATATTTGTATATCTTTTTCTCCCCTCTCTAATCTATGCTGCAGATACACACACACACACAAAATATACTATAAATATATCCGATATATATGAATATATGACTATATCATTGTATATATTATATATATTATGATATATATCATATTCCTCTTAGAATGCTCCCTTAATTATCATGCTATACTCCTATCATGCAACTACCAATGGTCCTCCATTTCTCAATACATTGAATCCAAACTATTTGACCTAGTTGTCAAGGTTCTTTGATTATATGACCCTCCATAGTTTATTTTCTACTGATCTCAATCATGTCTTCCATGCCAATCAAGCTGGTCTCCTTGTTGCATTATAAAAATACCAGGTTTCTTCTTTGCCTTCCTTTGAATTGTTCTCAATATAAAAGCATTTCCTTTTTTTCCCTCTCCTCTTTAAGTTCTAGCTATTTTTTTAGGTATAGGACAAGTTCCAATTCTATCATGAAGGCTTTCCCAATCTATTGTTCTAACTGATCTCTTTTATAAAATACTCACTTTGTAACACGGCATTTGATTAAATATAGCCTTGTCACTATTTTAGATAGTTTAAGTATGTCAGCCCTGTTGCTCAATCTAGCATGTAAAGTATTTGGGGGAGACCGTGTATGCCACTTCTTTTATATTCCACTCATTTCTAGCTTGATGCTAGGCACATGGTCAAGACATAATAAATGTTTGCTGACTGCTAACTGATTGCTGGTGTTGTCTAGTAGCCTGTGCCTATATGTACCGTCAGTTCTGTCAACAGAGGCTGTGAAATTTCTGCCAAAGATTATGTCTGCATAAAAACAAGCCTCTGGCATAAATTGCCATAATGGCCACTTGAGAATTCACCTGCAGAAAAGGGACCTCAGGCATATTACTTGGTGCTCTAGGAGGCTCTTATGCCAGGTTTTCTACTGTCATAATATAGCTAAGCCATGTTCTAATGTGATGATGTGAGTCTCTTAAATAATTCACTAAATCTCTACCTCCTTAGTTTTCTAACATGGCTTTGACATTCTAATTTCCAATAGGCTATGCCTAGAATTATGGACTATGAATATGTGGAAAAATTAGACATATTCTAGAAGTCAAGAATTGAGCATTTTAAAGAAATACTTTCTTTTTCTGTAAAAACTCTATTTTCAAATGCAAATGTTCTATTGTATTATGTATGAGCAAAATAAGTCCAAGCTTTCACTGAAAAATTCATTCAGAAGGTAAAGAATTTAATTCCAAGATCTAGAACTGAATCCTTCCATTTGAATACAGCTTCTCTTTACTTACACTCTCTTCCTCACTTAACTTACTGTTCACCTATACTGTAACCTCTAATTTCCAGAGCTTGCCCTATTCTCTGTTTCTGTCTCTCTCTGTGTCTGTCTGTCTCTCTGCCTTTCCACTGCTCCCTGTCGTTCTCTTGCACACATATCTGCACACACACAGACTTCACCACCTCCATAGCTAGGCCACAACTGACACAGTTGACAATATAAGAATGCATTACTTTAAAGCTTATATTTTCTTCTTCACTTATTTTTCATTTTACATTGACACAACGTAAAAATTGAGTAGATGGCAACCAGTTATTATTATTGTCATAGAACTCTATCAGAAGACAAACTTGTTTTCTGCACTGTGCATTGCCTTACTGCACACCCTGAGAACCCTCATGAGAAAAGCTCTTGCACTTACATCATTCACTCCTCCAGGGCTATCACTGAAGCTGCCTGCCTCCTTCCAACTGTGATCATGCATTCACTTTAAGGTCCCCTTATGTCAACAATTGGTATCCATTTGTTGGATGCCTTTAAAATGCACTTTGGCGCATGTGTTTGTCTCCCTCAGTTCATCGTAACTGCCAGGTCATTTGATTCCTCGAATGTTAGAATGTTATGCTTGCTTTTTTTTTTGTATCTTATCATGGAAACACTGTATGAGTCTTCTTGCACTCCATAGGGGCTCAGTGAATGTTGTTATAGTGAGAACCAAACACATGCCTGAATGCATCTTTTTAAAGCTAACTCTCAAATACCTATGAAATGTCCACAACTGAGAGCACAACTGAGGAATAGGGAACAGCGAGCAGCAGAGCTTATTAAAAATGATCCAAGCCTGTGATATAATTTCTTTTGGACTGGATTTTTCCTTAGGCTTAGGACATGTGCTAATTCTCTCAGCTGCTTTAATCATGTAGATATTAAACGATGTGGGGGCATCAATAGTCCTTTAAAGTTACCAGAAGTGTGTGCTATGAATAGAAACGAGGGAGGATGAAAGCCAAGCATTTGGTGACTGGCAGTCCCAGCAGCAGGTGTCTTGACTGAGGATAGACCCCAAGATCTACTGCAAAATGCAGAAATGGAGAAACCCAAACCTCTCATAGAAGAAGGCTTCAAAACTCAATCCAAATCAGAAGGCTGCAGACTTTCATGCAGACTTTAGAAAGAAAAACAGTTTGTCTGAATTGTAAATAGAATTCATTTGAAGACATATTATCCCTTTTTAAAGAAATCAATCCAAAACGCAAAAGAAAAAAATCAACAATGACAACAATACGTTTCAACAGAATCTAAGGTCCAATGAGGGAGGGTTGACAGCCAAACCTTTTATTTTTAAAGTAATGGTAGCCAGGAAAGAAGATGATGGGTTGTAAGAATTCACCACCTGGAAAAGGGAGTTACCTGGGGAGTGACAGCTGCCATAGGAAAAGCAGAACAAACACACCTGCTGTCAGGCACACCTGTTCTTTTCAGGGAGAGGAACCCTGAGGCTGAAACAGCAGAAAGTGCCCAAGAGCAGGATAGGATGCCTCTTATGACCCTTAAATATTGTCCCTGATTCCTCTGGAGTTATTTCCTTGGCAGGAATAGTTGCAGAGTAGCCACATAAGATTTCATGCAGTCTTTTAAATTTCATAGTCCCTCAAGTTGATTCTCTGGCAGATAGAAGGAATTTCCTTAGAGACCTGAACAGAGGACGGAGGCAGACATTTCCTATGGCCTACGCTGGAGAAAGAAGATAAACTGTTATGTGCTGTATTAAAGGTTTTAGATCTCAGGTGGCATGAGGCCTACTGAGACTAGTAGGGTAGATGCTGGCAGTGGGCGGGGGAGATACTCATCACCAAGGCTCCCCCAACCCACTTGTCAAAAGTCCCTTCATCACCACATGAGGCATTTGCCCTTTAAGTATAGATAGATGGTCACTTGTGAACACAGCATAATTTCTGGTTGCACACTTACTACTTAGTCATTGATGCCTGGAAAAGTCAAATTCTGAACTTCCAGAGTAACCCAGAGAATGTTGCAGCCCCATGAAAATAAATCAGACCAAAAGGGTAAGATAGCTCTGTAACAGATTAGCTATACCAGCTTTATAAACGCTCACAATGCCCTACAGGAAAGTCTGCTGCCAGAAGATAAGCCAAACTAGAGTTCAATATCAGTGGCAATATTTTGTCCTGCCTTGTTAAAGAAAATGGTATAGTAAGGAATGGAACTAATTAAGGCAGTGGAAATAGTGAGATAGAAGAAATTTTAAATGTAACTGATGTACAGCCTAAAAATAGACTAAAAAAAATCCAGTGCTTCTAAGCACATTATAAGGTACTCTATGTTAAGTATTTTAAAGAATTCAAGGGACTTTTATATCATTATAATTAAAAGTATTTGCAGTCCCTACCATTAAGGAATTTACCATTTCACTGAGGAGACAAGCTTTAAAACCAATGCTTAAGCCAGGAAATTGTCGATTGCAACACTGTGAATGTCAGACAGTAAAAGTCATAGGAGTTCACAGAAGGAGGTGAGCAATACATGCAGAAGTTGGGAAGGAGGACTTTATCAAAGAGGGGAGACTTAGATCTTGAGAGATGGATATGATTTGTAAATGCAAAAAAGAATTCCAGAAAGAATATTTGTAACTAAAACTCAAGGGAACTATGAGATTCTAAATATGACCTTCAGCGTAAGTCACAGTTACTATGTTTACTTCTGAGTAGAAGAATCAGTGTAGATATTCATATTAATATGGAAATTAAAGTCCCTAGAGTTTAAATTGAAATAAATCACCACAATTCATGAGGGTTTTTCTAAACTGGCATATAAAATGCAAACAGAAAAATAAATTAGAAATTTTTACTTTAATTAAATTTCAGGCATCTCTGCCTCCTTAGGTTTAAGATCAAAATCAGTGCTAGAATAAAAAAAAATCCCAAGAGGGGCCTCTGAACCTGTACCACAATACAATCACTACACTTGGTGAATTCACATTCAAAGCAATCATAAATTCTACTTAAGGTATAACCCCAGGAATAATCTTAAGAGCAAATCCCCCAACTCTATAGTTTGAACTCCTGATTATCCATGTCTTTGTAGCAGAGAAAATTAACCTCTGGTTTTCATGAAGTCCTCCTCCTAGATTTTTAACTTGTGGGGAGGGATATTAACCACTCTGTATTTCACCCTTCTTTCCAATTGCACACACTGAAGGTGTTAATAAGCAATAAAATGGCCAAGGTCAGCAGACAAAGGAGAGAAAGGCACACACCATCCACCAACTGGGAAAGTACCTCCTTCACCACCCAAAGTTGTGAGCATTTGATTCAAGAATCAAACAGAATATGCCCATGATACCAAAGAGGATAAATAAATCTGAAGACTCACCCAGGGTAATTGGAACAATCTTGAATGATTTCTCAACTCATGGACAATATTTAAGTCAGTTCTTCTTTTTTTTTAATATATAATCTTTATTGTATTTTTTCTATTACCATTTAGTCCCTGTATACCCCCACCCCCAACAATCACCACCCTGTCATCCATGTCCATGAGTCCTTTCAACTTTTCGCTCAATCCCTCCAGTATTTCAAAGAGTACTTTAAAAAATGAAAAAAAAAAAAAACAAAACAAAAACAAAACCAAGCCCTGGTTGGTGTGGCTAGTGGATTGAGTACCAGACCACAAACCAAAGGGTCGCCTGTTCAATTCCCAGTCAGGGCACATGCCTAAGCTGTGGGCCACATCCCCAGTTAGGGGTACACAGAGGCAGCCACACATTAATGTTTCTCTCCTTACCTCCCTCCCTTCCCTCTAAAATTCAATAAATAAATCTTTTAAAAAATGGATTAGATAGTATCTGATGTTAATTTTAAAAAGATATTTAGGATTTTTGTGGTTTCAGGTCTAACATTTAAGTCTTTGATCCATTTTGAATTTATTCTTGTATGTGGCGTAAGAAGGTGGTCTACTTTCACTTTTCTGCATGTATCTGTCCAATTTTCCCAACATCATTTATTAAATAAACTATCTTTAGTCTATTGTATATGCTTGCTTCCTCTGTTGAATATTAATTGACTATAAAGATGTAGGTTTATTTCTGAGCTCTCTGTTCTGTTCTATTGATCTATGTGTCTGTTTTTATGCCATTCTGTTTTGATTACTATGGCCTTGTAGTAGAGTTTGATATTACATAATTTGATTCCTCCACCTGTGTTCTTCTCTCTCAGGATCACTGTTGCTATGCGGGGACTTTTGTGGTTCCATATACATTTTTGAAATATTTGTTCTAGTTCTGTGAAATACATCATTGGAATCTTGATAGGAATTGCATTGAATCTATAGATGGGCATTTTAATGATGTTAATTATTCCTATCCATGAACATGGTATATGCTTCCACTTATTTGTATCTTCTTCAATTTCTTTCTTCAGTGTCTTATAATTTTCCAAGTACAGGACTT
The DNA here is from genome assembly GCA_004027475.1 of Anoura caudifer. Lineage (NCBI taxonomy): Eukaryota > Metazoa > Chordata > Mammalia > Chiroptera > Phyllostomidae > Anoura > Anoura caudifer. The sequence goes on from PVKU01003214.1 coordinate 65,671, forward strand.
TTACATCCTTGGTTAGATTTATTCCTAGGTATTTTATTCTTTTTGAAGCAATTGTGAATGGGATTGTTTTCTTAATTTATCTTTCTGATAGTTCATTATTAGCATATAAAATTGCAACTGACTACTGGGTATGAATTTTGTATCCTGCTACTTTGCTGAATTCTTTTATCAGTTCTAGTATTTTCTTGGTGGAATCTTTTGGGTTCTCTATGTATAGTTTCATGTCATCTGCAAATAAACACAGTTTTACTTCTTCCTTATCAATTTGGATGCCTTTTATTTCTTCTTCTTATCTGACTGCTGTGGCTAGGACTTTCAGTACTATGTTGAATACGAGAGATGAAAGTGGACATCCCTGTCTTGCTCCTGATCTTAAGAGGAACATTTGTAGCTTTTTTGCCCCTTGAGGCAAAAAAGCTACAAATGATGCTGGCAGTAGGTTTGTCATACATGCTTTATTATGTTTAGGTGTGTTCCCTCTATTCCCACTTTGCTGAGAGTTTTGATCATAAATTGATGCTAGGTTTTATCATATGCTTTTTCTTCATCTATTAATATGATCATGTGGTTGTTATTCTTCACTTTGATTATGTGGTGAATGGCATTTATTGATTTGTGAATGTTGTAGCAACCTTACATTTCCAGAATAGTCTCACTCGATCATAGTATATGGCCTTTTTTGATGCATTGTTGTATTTGGCTTCCTAACATTTTGTTGAGGATTTTAGCATCTATGTTATCAGGGCTATTCACCTATATAGGCAGTGAAATCTCAGACATTTCTTGTAGCAATATTTTATCTGATATACCTCCTTAGGCAAGGAAAACAAAAAAATTAACAAACAGTACTACATCAAACTAAAATGTTTTTCCATATTGAAGGAAACCATCAACAAAATAAAAAGACACCCAACAGAACAGGAGAACATATTTATCAATACATCTGATATGGGTTAATATCCAAAATTACAAAGAACTTACAAAACTGAACATAAAAAAAAACAATTTAAAAAATGGATAAAGGACCTGAATAGACACTTCTCCATAGAGGACATACAGATGGCCAATAGACATATGAAAAGATGTTCAGTGTCACTAATCATCAGAGAAATGCAAACGAAAACCACAATGAGATACCATCTCACACCTCTCAGGATGTATATCATCAATAAATCAACAAACAAGTGCTGGCAAGGATGTGGAGAAAGAGGAACACTTTTGCACTGTTGGTGGGAATGCAGACTGGTGCAGCCACTGTGGAAAGCAGTATGGAGATACCTCAGAAAATTAAAACTTGATGTGCCTTTTGACCCAGTGACTCCACTTCTGGGAATATATCCAAGAAACCCAAAACACTAATTTGAAAGAACATAAGCTCCCCTATGTTCATTGCAGAATTATGTATCATAGCCAAGATATGGAAGCAGCCCAAGTGCTCATCATTTTATCCAAGTGGATAAAACAACTATGAAACATTTGCATAATGGAATACTACTTGGCCATAAAAAATCTCTTACCCTTTGGGACAGCATGGATGGACCTGGAGAACATTATGTTAAGTGAAATAAGCCAGTCAGAGAGAGAAAGATACCACGATTTCATTCATATGTGGAATCTAATGAACAAACTGAACTAACAAGGAAATGGGGACAGACTCATAGATGGAGAACAGGCTGACAGCTAGTGATGGGGGGAAGTTGGTGGTGGAAGGATTGAGGTAAAAGGAAGAAGGACTCATGGACATGGACAACAGTGTGGGGATTGCTATGGGAAAGAGAGTGTAAGGGGATAAACAATAATGGGAAAAATAAATAAATTATGAAAAATTTATAACTAAACATTTTACAAAATAAAAAATAAAGATATTTAAAGTCTTTGTTCTACAGATTCAGAATTTCTTAAAATTCCAACAGTCTTTCTTAGATATTTACTATGAGTGAACAATGCATGGAAAAACAACTTAATTTCAAAACTAAAATTTGGATAGGTACAGCTTAAGCTATTTAAAATAAGCTTTTAAAACCATTTTAAAATGCATGCATTTACATTCCCATAATTGGTAATTATTCTTATCTGTCCATTAAAGCAGATGCCAAAAAATCTTTAGTTGGTCACAATTATTTACCCTGTTTAAGTTCCTCTGCATTTGAAAATCATTTTGGCATATTTGACATCATAATTTTTAGATAGCTACATAATACTATGTATATTATTTTGCACAATATATTTTCCACAAAAATATTTTTCACATGTCATCTCATTCTACTTTATTATAGAAAAGAATACTTGTACATGGCAAATATTTCCAAAAGTATGAAAAATATGACAAAAAGTGATACCTCCTTCTGTCTCTGCTCCTAAGTGCTACTCCTCAGAGGTAACAATTAAGAATATTTGTGTATCTTTTATGTACATGCACACATATATGTGTGTGTGTGCCTTTGTATATTTGGATCAAAGTGTAATATGTGTGCATTTGTGTATATGTGTGTAAAATACATTTTAAATGAAGTGTGAAAACTTTTGATATAGACTATTTTATATATGTGTCTACATCTTTTTTAATGGTTACATAGAAGTCCATTGTGGAAAATAATTGATTTGATTCTTATTGAAGAAGTTTTTATTTTAAAAATCAAATCAATTATTTTCAGATTTAAGGTGATCCTTTTTTGGGAGGGTCAGATAGGTCCATAATCACCCCCCAAAGAGGTTACATTACACGAACGTTGCCTAATTCTCTGTATTTTAGAGTAACAAAATTGTATTCTTACTAATATATTCAAACATTCAGAAAAGATTCTTCTCTATTAGTTTAAATTAGTGAGGACCTACCATATGATACTCTCCTTTGATTTTGAAGACACTGCTATTATTATTGTGGCATAATTTCTCTTTGCTAAAGCGCTCAGTTCATTTACTGTATCTGGCCCTGGAGGGAAGGGAAAATGATATTGTTCTTTTTTATATTCTTTTGCTTACAGCCTATGTGGTCTGTGAGGACCTGCCTTTCTGAGAGTGTACACTAGAAACAATGGTGACAGAACAGGTAACAGACAAATAGGGCAGCTAAACAGAAAGTCAGTCTGGCAAAGGGTAGGAAGAGAAGAAACAAAGAGGACTATGAGACAACCAAATATAACCGAACTTTGAAGGGTCAACTCTTTCATCCTCCCACCAATATTGGTCTGTCCAGTGGAAGAAAATGGAGATTTATAAATGACTTAGGAGGGAAAGAAAACATGACCACAATCGTTCTTTAGAAAGATTACATATATTCAATGTCACCCTATAATGTTAAATAGGCTGTTGAATTGCAGATACCACTTATTGAAGAATTGTCTCACATCATTCTATTGTGAATTAAGGGGAAAATAATAACTGAGCAGAATCAGGGTGCAATACAATCTCTCTGGGAAGAAAATAGTCTCTTATTAACAGGTGGACAGTTAGAAAGATGAAATAAATGCTTTGGGGCACTATTTAGACTCTGCATTCACAGTATATTTAGAATATTTGAAAGTGAAAAAGTAATAGTGGAATTGATTATTTGAGCAGGTCACTTGTCTCTGAGTCTATTTCCCCATCTGTAAAACTAGGTGATTTCTAACAGCTCTTTCATGTGTATGATTCTAACATTATGGACATATTCAATAGTCATATTGTACAGTCATAAAAATATTCTGTGGTCAGAAAAATACTAAAATGTTCCATTATAAACATGCCCAAAGTGCATTATTGATAACAATTTTTTTTCTAATAAAGATAGTGTAGTATGCTGTTTGCTCCTCTGTGCCTGGCTAGACTTTACTTTTGAACTTAAGTCAGCTATCCTATCTTCCAAGAATCCTTCTGACCCCCTATTTGAGTTAGATGTCCCTCCTACTGTTCTTATCACACTGGACTTTATATTATCCGTGTTTTCTCTGTATCCTCCTCATTAGATTATAATAAGCACCTTACTGGCAGTGACTCTAACTTTGTATCCAAATGCTTAGCACAATACTTACCAAATAACAAATATTTGCTGAATTAAAGCATGACAATCAAACCATTCTTAGATTATTTTTACTGTCTAAACTTATTCTGAACTTACTACATTTCTTATCAGTAAATTGAACTACTTATTTACATTCTTAGATTCTAATGGGTATCTCAAAATGAAAATGTTTAAAACAGAATGCTTGATTTATAGCCAGAAACCCATTAATTTCTCAGTCTTCCCCTCATCAGCTGATCCACTAAGAAACCAGACTCTTTCTTGATTCTTCTTCCCTCTCCCTCTCCTCTCAAATGTAATCCAAAACAGAAAGGCTATAGGTTGCATCTCCAAACTATATCTCAATTTAGTCCACTTCTCTGTAGCCTCACCTCTTGCATGGGCCTCTGTAATAACTCTATAATTCATTGCTTTTGTTTTTTATATTCCCCATTCATTATCCAAACATCAGCCAAAGTAGTCTTTTAAATATGTAAATCCGACTCTGCCCCTGATTAAAATCCCATCCATGTCTTCCCATTACCCTTAAGAGAAAGACTAAAATCCTTAGCATGGCCTACAGAGCCCTATGTCTGGTTGTTCCCTATCTCCCCAGCTTCATCAAGTAGCAGCTTTCCCACTGCACTAGAGACACATTGATCTACTTAAAGTTACTGAAACTTTTTCATGCCTTACAGACTTTGCATATGCTGTTCCCTGCTTGGAATGCTCTGTCCTCGTCTTTTTCATGTGCTTGGCTCTTTCTTATTTTTTTTACCTCAGCTTATGAAATACCATGTTTTGCCATGTATAATGCATACCCATGTTTTTGGCCCAAACTTTCAAGAAAAAAACCTTTGGTTTTAATTTTTTTATTCAATTACTTATTTATTTATATTAAGAGATAAAGCCAATTATTGTATTCCAGGGTATTATTTTGCATATGGATATCATCATTGCTTTCTGGAGTTGTATTTTTAACTCATAATTATAAGTAAAAGAATTAAAAACATTTATATAAATGAAGAATTAGTACTACCCATGTATAATGCACATCCTTATTTTTCCCTCAAAAATGTGGGCAAAAAAAGTGCACATTATGCACTGCAACATATGGTGCTTCTTTAGATATGCCTTCCCTGAACACAGGAAGTAGACCCCTAGACTTATCCTGTTAACTTCTAATAATACACTCTGTTGGTTCCTTTCATAGCACTATTTACTGTCTGTCTATCTCCCCCAGGAGACCGTAAGCTTTAGTGAAGGCAGAACCTGTATTTGTTTCATTTACCACAACACTCAGCGTGTAGTATGTTGCCTGGCACAAAATAGGTGTTCTGTTTCTCTATGTATTTTTGAATAGAATACTAAGCAAATACATTATAGATACTGACTGAGAGTACAAATAATGACAAGGCTGTGTTTGGTGTAAAACCAAAGCATGGTTAATCATGGGAGAGCCGTGTACTCTTAACAAATTGATCTCTAGTGACTAGTCAATTCTTAAAACGTGGTATAACTATTGAGCACTTATCCACCACACTTCACTTATAATATTGGCAAAAACATTAAAAATATTCATTCATTTATTCATTAATTCATTCAACAAAAGAGATGGTAATATGGAATTAATAATAATATAATTTATATAGAGAAAGAATACTCTCATAAGTGAATAGGCCCAACTAAAAATTGGAACTGCCCTGACTGGTGTGGCTCAGTGGGTTGGGCATCTTCCCATAAACTGAAAGGTCACCAGTTGATTTCTAGTCAAGGCACATGCCTGGGCTGTGGGCCAGGTCCCCAGGTGGGGGTGCATAAGAGGCAACTATTTAATGTTTCTCTCCTCCTTTCCTGTCTAAATAAATAAATAAACAAACAAATAAACAAACAAGCAAACCAATACACTATTTAAAAACAAACTATTAATTTATTTTTATTTTTTAATTTAAATTATTTTTTGTTGTCCAATTACAGTTGTCTGTATTTTCTCCCCACCCCCTCCAAGCCCCCCTCCCTCCCTTGCTTCCACCCTCCCCCTGAGTTTTGTCCATGTGTCCTTTACAGTAGTTCCTGAAAACCCTTCCCTCCATTGTCCCCTCTCCCCTCTCCCCTCTCCTCTGGCTATTGTTAGATTGTTCTTAATTTCAATGTCTCTGGTTATATTTTGTTTGCTTTTTTCTTTTGTTGATTATGTTCCAGTTAAAGGTGAGAAATACCATATTTTTATTTTTTTAAGTTATATTTAAGGACCTTTAAACTTCTTCTTGTGTATCCACTCACTCTTCCTATCTAGACTCTATACATGGAGGGTAGTGTATATACATTTTATTTTATTTCCATTTGCTCAACAAATAAATAATGCTCATGTCAGTGTTTCTCCCTGTGTTAATAGACACAGACCGTGACCTTTGCCATTATGAAACACAGTAAGAATCAAACAGAGAAATTCCCTCAGAAAGGACACAGAAAACACAGGTACAATGGAAAAACCCTAATGAGAAATGGAAAGTTAGTAAATGATGGTGGGCATAATCACATTAGGAGAAACACTATTATGCAACATCAAATGCATATTCACATTTAATTTGGGGGTGGTGCTAAGCTCAGCATCATACAAATTAAGGTTGTTTTTTTTTTATCCCTTCTAGTAGCTTACCATCCAAGATGTTGATTATACTGCAAGGCACAAAAATAATTTGAAGGGTTATTATTCATGCTGCCTCATACAGCAACTCGATGGGCTATGTCATTGCAGTATATTATTTGTTATTGAGCTTCCTCATTTTCATTTGCTGAGCTGATTTTTATCAATACTATTACAGCTTCTTTTTATTTATAGCTATTATTAATCTTGGCTGTGTATTGTTTGTATTAAAGAGTGGTCTGCAGTGTTTCTATTAAAATGATTAACATTTTTCACTGAAATTTAGCCCAAATACTAAAGAAAATACATTGCAATATAACTCCATATATGTTGGTACAAAGAAAAACATAATTCAATTCCAGTTGTAAACCAGAACAAAACATTCTCCATAACATTATAAACCACATATACAATATAAACCCATCCATGTTTGGACATGGGTGCCATATCTAAAATAACACAAGAATGAGGTAATATTTGGTCAGAGGGAAAAAGCAAGGTTTAAAAAATTGTTCTCCTAAAGGTAATAACAGCTTTACAATTTCAACTAAAGTTCCAATTATAAGGACCAACTGGTAATTCAAACCATTTGCAATGAGAAAAAGAAATTTAGGAGTGCCCTCATTGTTTTTTCTGCCTATGAGATGTCAAATATCTAGTTTACTCAAACCATTCAGCCTTCAATTGGTTGTTTCAGTATCACATAAACATGCCTAAGAAGAAATCTTTACAATGAGCAAGCCTGTGATATGCGCAGATGACTACCACAATTTGAACTCTCACAATAGCCACAGGAAATGATTTGCCTCTAGCAACTTCATCTATTTACATGTCAGGAGAGGAACATGGTTTAATAAATTTGAATTGGCTCTGAAATGGAAATTGCAGAGGGATGACAATAGTGAGAAATGTGGCAAAATGGAAGAACTATCTTTGAAATCTCTTTTCTTCCTGCAGAAGACAACTGAGGATTTGTAGAATTACTGAAAAAGGGAGAAAGTACATTTGTAGATTTCTTAGTGGACATAATCTCTCCACAGAATCCTGGCTAAACTGTAAAACTGCAGCATTCTGGTAAGTAATTATATATACATCAATGCTCAAATGAAGGCATTCTGTAGAAGTTGTATGCACAATAAATCACCATCTGTACTTGGCCCTTGGAGTCTATTTGAATGCCCATTCAGTCCAAGGCAGCTGGCTAGATATGTCATTGATTTTCTTCTTCAGTGCCATCCCTGGGAAAAAAGCCAATGTTTAATAATGGGAGAGATCACACTTTTAAAAGGGAGGAGGAAACAGAGAGGGTATTTTGAACACACATCAGCAAGTTCCTGGAAACTAGGTATATTAACATGGCATTCATGGCTTAGGTTGGATATATGTAAATATACAAAAATAAGTACTCATCTAAACACGAAAGAGCACAGCAACGTCTTTGACTAGGAGACCTCACTCTGACAATGATATTCTACCCTTGTACCGATGGACACTCTCACAGCCAAAAAACCTACTCTTCAGCCTTCACAAAGACCACCAGGCTGATGAGCTCTTTTTACTCTGCCAGTCTGTCAGTCCCACCATAGCTGCAGCTCTTTTCTCTGGTGGTCTTTAATCTAGGAGCATTCATTTCAGCTGGTCTCTCAGCTGCACTACCTCTCCTTTCTCCCTCATCTTTCCACTAGACCTGCCCTGTCAATCCTGCAAGACATTGTATGTAGGTTTCCACTGTTCCTACACCTGGACTGATAAGGAATTGCATATTACTCTGCTTCATATGTCTTTTCTAGGAATATCGCCCTCCATCCAAATGGTTAATACAAGAGTAGCCAACTTTGTTCAAGTGGACCAACCCAACAGGCCATTCCTTACTATGGCCTACAAGGTCCTGTGGTGACCTGGCTCCTGCCCACTTCCCTGACATCATTTTATAGAACTCTACTCACTAAGGTCCAGTCACAGAAATTAACAGGAAGTCTTGCACTCTATAAATAAAATATGCCAAGCTAATTCCCTGCTCAGGGTTTCTGCACTTGTTCTTCCCTCTACCTGAATGATCTTTGCTCAACTCTTCAAGTAGCTGGCTTCTTCTTGTGATCTAGGTGTCAATTATTCAGACTTCCCTGCCCGTCCAGTCAGAAGTAGACCCCACCACTGGTTACTCTCTATTATAAACCTGTTTTACTTTCTTTAGAGAATATATCAATAGGCAGAGATATCTTCTTTATCTATTACCAATCTCCCTTTACTTGAATATCAGCTTCCCAAAGTAGGGACCATGTGTGTGTTTTTCACCACTGTCACCAACACCTAGAGCAAGACCTGGAACACTGTAAGCACTCAATACTTACTTGCTGAATGATATAATAAATTGTCATTAATGATCAATTCCTGTGTGAGCATCTGACCTAAACTTTGTCAATCAAGGTACATTTCAGACATCCCACTCCCAGTCAAGACTGATGGATCCAGGAGTACGCAACTGAACCAAGCAGGGATAATCAGTCCTTGCTTAGTATTTTAGGACTTGGGGCTCCTAGAATAGAATCCTGCTCCATCAAGGTGCCTAGAACTATAAGAGGAGAAGCTCATGAGCCTTTACCAGTCATATTTCTCATTCTGTAGAGAAAGATGTTCATAAAAGGAAATGAAGCTTAAATATAAAGACCACTAGAAAGACTTAGTCTGTGCTGATCATACCTGATTCACTAGCTCCAGTTATTTCTGATGTTAGCCCTCCCTGAAGTTGGATGGTTTAAAACATTTTTTTCTAAAATTCCCTGAATCAATAAATCCCCTCTTTTGGCATAAGTTAGTTTGAGTTAACTTTCTGTCACTTACAACCAAGATCCCAATTTACATATTAACCTTCCTTGTAACCCTAATACCACTTAGCATATTTGTTCCTAGTCTGTTCTATCTCTTAATTACTCATTCTGCTAATGATGTTTCCTACTCTACTCACAGGCCTCTCTCACTTGCCAAATGACATGTCTCTTACTTATCATAGAAAACAGATGTCATGAGACATCATGAACTACTTCAATTATCTCAATTATCCCTCCTTTTCTCATGCTTCAGAGACTAAAACTTCCATATATATTCTGAATCTCATCACTTTAAGCTTTCTCCAGGACCTTGCTCCATCAGATATTACCTCTCTGTCCTATCACTTAAAATTTTCATTCTTCATCAATCCTTTTCCCTCATTCTGTAAGCATTCATTCATACATACTTGAAATATTTATTCATTGCAACTGTCAGAAGTACAGGGTTAGACCAGCCTACATGTTCAGTTTGTTTTTTCTTTTTAATCCATAAAACAAAGAAGACAAAAATTCCTTCCTGAACCTGTGTCCTCCTTATACTACTCCTCCTTTCCTTGACCATTCCATTCCTTCTGAGTCAAGGATATTAAAAGCCTATGCTTAAAGTCTCCAATTCTTTCCTTTCCACTCAAGCCTCAACCCTCTGAAACCTGACTCTTGCATCGACTATCACATTAAAAATTCTCATGGTCAAAGTCTGGTGAAGATTTCACAATCTTCTACTAGAGCTTCCCTCTTGTATGATACTGTTATCTCCTCTTTCTAGATTCTTTGTTCTTCCTTGACTTTTGGAATACTACTTTGTCTTGATTTTCCACCTAGTTCTCTAACTACTCAGCATTTTTCCCGGACTCCTCTTCCTGCCAGTACTTTAAACGTTGGTGTGCAGCATGATTTTGTGCATTACTTTCTTTTTTCTGTGCTCTTACTGTGTGATCGCATCCACTCTCATGTATTAGTTATATATCAATAGCTCTCAAATCCATTTTCGAGCACCACTACCCCAAGTTTATATATCTAACTTCATACTAGATATTTCTACCTGAAAAATCTCCAGTTCCTGCAAAGTCATGTTCAAAAGAGAACAGTTTTTTAAATCTAAAATGATGCCTTTCTTTCTCCCCTACCTTGACAGCTAGTACCCTTCTTCACTGACTTATCAAAGGTGAAAGCCTTTGTTCCCTTCTCTCCTTTGTCATCCATATCCAACCAGCTGGTAAATCACGCCAATTCTAAATCCTCTTGGATGTATGTCTTCTTTTCCCTTTCTTTATCCAGGCATTAAATGGTGAGTCAAGGCCCTCATCATCTCCTTCTCTAGGTCACCACAATATCTTCCTGACTGGTAACTTTCAATCTGTCTTTTATTCTTGCAATGTATCCACCACATTGCCAACAGAAAGCACAAGTTATGAAGTCCTCCCCAGTATAAAGGAGTACTTAAAGCACAACAAAGCCTACCTGGAAGAGTATACATTTTCACTCACTGGGCTCACTATTTATAGGTAAAAAATGTACCTTTGAATTTTTCAAAGTTATTTTGATAAGGCTGTAATTAACTAAGCAGAAGTCTATTAAGGGCCACAGGAAGTCACTGAATACTGGTAATAACATCGGACAGAGGGGTAAACAAAGTGGGAAAAAAAGGGATGATAATGAATTTAGAGGATAATTAAATTCTTGCCTGACTTCTTGTTACAATTTGGATATTGCTAGAGTTTAATCATTTCTTCTGAGCCAAATCTACATGCAGATCAAGCCCAATATTGTATGATTAGAACACATTAGGAGCCATTTCTGTGCTCTTGTACCTCAACTCGGGCATCATAAAAAAATATCACCAGTTTCATGATTTTTATTTCAAATAGATGCCAGTCTTGTCATTTTCTAAAGTCTGTTCTTCAAATGAGGAATTATAAAAAAGAATGTCAGAAATGAGTACAGTATTTCAGTTTTAGGAGACTAAGGAGGATCAGACAGGCCAGTGCCAAAAAGGAAATCATCACACAGAGATATTGTTGATTATCTTAGCAAATCTCTCTTTCCATTTTACTTTTCTTCTTTGGTTCAAAGATTCTCTCTAGAGGCAGAGGGAGGGCCGCACATTTCAAATTATTTTTAGGACTTTGATTAACTGTGCCACAAGACCCCAGGTGACTATTAATACACTAGTAAAGGCAGTTAAAAGAAGACCTAAGGTCATTCAGTGAGTGAATGAAGAAAAATTAAAAGCATGTGTCTTGACCCAGTGATGTGATCTTTCTAGTAGACAATATAGTAGAGGCAATCCAAAAGGGGGCAAATGGGAATAAGGGACACTATCTGCACAAAAGGTTAGAAGACAAAGCTTTTCAGCATGGAATTCAGTATTAAAATGAAAGAACGTACCAAGTGAACTTTCAATGCAACCGTTCTATCTCAATAAAGCACAATCCTGTTATAACACAGCCCAGGATAATAAGGCTACAGATGTACAGCAGAGAAAACCCAGTGACTTAACTATAAGAGCTCAGTAAGACAAAGCTGAAATTAAAAAGCTATCATTTATGCTTCCAAACATCAGCTTTACAAAGACTGCTGCTGTATTTAATTTGTGTCTGTGACCAAAGGAAAATTCTTTGAATAGTAAATGTTCCATAAATGCTTGTCCAATTGAATTATCTAATTGGCTAATGTCAATTTTTTAACATTTAAGGAGCATTTGGGATTATACATTGATTAGCTAACAAATACTTCTCATCCAAAGAAAACTGCAAGCTCATGCCATTGCTTGCATATGAGGATTTTTGCAAGGAGAGACAAACATTCCTAAGATTGCTGTTAATTATGTTTCCACTTCTCATGAATTGTTTACTTTTATTATTTACCTATGTCTTGAATGGTATTGAAGCAAGCCATGTAAGTCCCTTTGTCAGTTGCCAGAGGTATAATTCTCTACAATTAATCAGTAAAAAGAGAATTACACGTTGCTTCTTTAGAATTAGAAAAAAACCTGCAGCTGATAAATTGAATGCATTAAGAAATTAACATACCAGTAAATGATTGATCATTACAATTATCTAAATTTGCATTTCTAGAATACTACTGAAAGAACTCAAAATCACTCTTCTAAGATATTTTTAGCCATATTCTCAAAGTAGAAAAAGTCTACAAGAGATATGCTACTTGTTATTACAATTATAAGTTTAAGCATTGTTTAAAAAATGTTCACAGCTGGACTATAAATAAGTTAATCCAATGTATTAAAATAGGAACTTCAAACTTTTACCAGTTAATTTTTTTATCTGCCCTGGAGTACAAAGAACAATTCATCAAGATGTCATAAATCACAAAGGATTGTAAGTCACTCAACTATTAGACATCTTGATTAAAAAACTGGAGGAGTGAGCAGACCATTTTAATAAAAAATTATTTGAGAGTTACAAATATTTCTATGCAGGTAGTCCATAAAAACATTACTGAGGAGTAAATAAAATAGAATAAAGCCACCCAAGAACATTCTGAGTCAGACAGCATTCTGAGTCAGGGTGAAATCAATCACTCTGTTTGATGATAAATAATAAGTATTGATAACAATAACTAATATTCATTGAAAACTACTTAGGTGCCAGACACTACTCTAGTGGATTTGCATTAATTCAATAACTCTTTATCAGATGCCTAATATGTTCCAGGCACTATTCTAAACACTGGGATTCAGCAGAGAACAAAATAGATAAAAATCCATATTCTCATAGAAGTTGATCTTTGTACAGAGGCAGGATATAAATGAATAAAATAAAAACATGGTAATAAGCACAAATAAATACATATTACAGACTAGAGTACATGTTACATATATAGTAATTATAAGGAAATATATAAACTACAACCAAAATAAGTAAAATAGTGTCAAATGGTTTAAATAACATATATAAAGTATGCACATAAAGTATAAATAAAAATAAGTATATAAAGTACAAATAAAAAATAACTAAAATAGTGTCATATGGTTTAAATGAAATATATAAAGTATATATACAAAGTACAAATAAAAAAACATTTTGTTGTGTGATACTATGCGCCCATGTTTTTGGCCCAAACTTTCAGGAAAAAAAATCTTTTGTTTCAATTTTTCAATTAAAATTTTTATTTCTTGTCTTTATATTTAGAAAAAAAACAATTATCATATTCTAGGGTATTATTTTGCATATGTATATCATTATCACTGTCTAGTGTTACACTTTTAGTGCATAAGCATAAATAAAATACTTAGAAACACTTATATAGATATGGAATTAGTACTACCCATGTATTTTTCCCTCAAAAATTTGGGCCAAAAAAGTATGCATTACACATGGCAAAATACAGTATATAAAGTATAAATAAAAGTAAGTAAAGTAGTGTCAGATGGTAGGGTAAGTATGATGTCTCAGACAACCCTCATTTACACCTGTGGTCCTAGTGCGATTATTTCTGGTGCACACTTTCACTTTAAAAAATACCCTAGTTTACTTGAACAACAATTAAAATAAAATAAAATATTTTAAAAATGCCCTAGTTTGGACAATAAGTTGTACTTAAGTCACCTAAGTGATCACAATTATTGAGTAAAAAAGGCAGAAAAGGAGTATGTGGGAGGAGGATTGAAAGTTTCAATAATATAGCCAGGGAATGGGCTCACTAAAAAAAAAATTACATTTTGACTAAGAATCTACATCAGGTAAGAGACCAAACCTGGTAGATAATCAAAGTGAGGCACATGCCAGGCAGAGAGAATAGTAATTGCAAAGGCCCTGGGGCAGAAATATGCCTATATTCTTTGAGAAAAACTGTGGTTTTAGCAGGACAAACGAAGGAGTCAGTAGTAGGAGATTAGATCACAATGTAAAGGGAGAGCACTTTATATAGATTCCTGTGTTCTAAGTGAGACAAAGATAGGAAGCCAATGCAGGTTCTGATTGGGGGCAATAGGGATGATCTGCCTTAGGTTTTAAAAGTATCATTCTGGCTACTGTATCGAGAATAAATTGCAGGAGTGCAAGGGCAGAAGCATGAAGATAGGTTACAAGACTACTTCAAAACTCAATGAGAAGTGATGGTGGCTTGGACCAGGGTAGTAGCAGAGAAAGTAGAAATAATTCATCAGATTCTCAATATATTCTAAGGGTAGATAGTACAAGGATTGCTGATAAAATGGATGAGGTTATGGGTTACATCAAGATTTTTTATAAAAGGACCTGGAAAGAAAAGTTTCCATAATCTGAGATGGAGCAGGTTGAAGGAGAAGCAAGTTTTGAAGCAAGAATCAGGAGTTTGGTTTTGAAAAATGTCTCAGTCCAGTTTCCCAAAAAGCACGAGACAGGGACTGTGTATAGGGAGTGACTTTTGGAAAGCGATTCCCAAAACAGGAATGGAGGACCAGTAAAGGTGAAATAAAGAAGTAAGAAAAGTCAACCCAAGGGTGAGTTTTTTAGCTGTCACACCTACTAGCAACTGAAGCTTAATCTTTCTGAGGACTCTTCTGAGGAGCTTGTAAAATGCCTGAAAGATTGTCCGCTTGAACTCAGGAGAGGGAGGCCTTCATGATGGGCTTTCTATCTCTTTCAGGTTCAGAGTTGTCCCATGCTGTATTAACTCTCTCACACTTTCAAGTTTGCACAGGCTTCAGAATGGTTGAATGGGCTCTTAGAGGCATTATTCCACATAGAAGCAGCAGAAAAGACAGGTAATGAGAGCTACCTGGTGCAGCTGAGAAGGTGTGCTGTTAGGGTACTATGCAAACAGTTGGTAAGTGATGCAATAGCTGGAATAAGAAGGTGGAATGAGAGAATGTGCGCTAGAGAACAAGAGGTGTCTGATACCAGTTACTTATCAACTATCCAAGTGCAGATAAAAAAAATAGCCAGCTGGATATATGAATTTGAATTTGAAGAGACAGGTCCAAGCTACAGCTGTAAATACTTTTCAGCATGTAAATGGTCAAATCTTGAGACAAAAATCATATGACCAAGGGATTAAGCTTTTCAGATAAGAGAAGAGGACCTCAGGCAGGGTCCTCAGGCCCTCCACTGTTTTACGGTTTGGACAATAAGGAGATCCAACAAAGAATCATACATAGCACAGCTCAAAAGGGGTGGTCAAGGGGATACTAGAAAACTCAGAAGAATGTGATATCTTGAAGATCAAGTGAAGTATAAGAAGTGATCACTGGTGTCAAAAGCTGCTGAGAGGTCAACATGAGAACTCAGAATTGACCATTGAACTTAGCAAAGCAGAGGCCTTGGTGATTTTGAAAAGGAACTCTAAGGCCTAGACATTAGAAAAAATGTCAATCTAACTTTTGGATTTCCTGCAGAGATGAGTAGAGAATGAAATGAAGAAGACCACAATGCAACAATCGGACACTGAAAAATGCCTATCAATAGCTGCATATTGATAGGTCACTTTAATGAAGTAGAAGGAGAAAACAAAAGTCAGGTGGTATGAATTACACAAGAAGAAAGGCTGTTAAACCAAAGGTCTTGGAATACATTGGTTATCAATGAGTAAAATACCCCTGGCTTGTTAATGTAGGTAGTTAGTGCATAACATGAGAAAGAATAAGGTGAAGATGTTGATCTTCATCCTAGACAGCTCTCCTGACAAAGAAAAGAACACTGTCCCATGGCCAGGGCATACACTTCAGTCTTGTACAGCCATCTTGCAAATTATCCTGGCCTGATGTTAATCACAGTGGATTCCTAACATTAAAGTGCAGAAGGCTCAGGGGTTCTCCTACATTTAGAAGAACTACCCAGATATTTCTAACAGTAGGTAAGAAGTACCATCTTCCATTTAAGAACCATTTGAACATCAACTACTCCATCTGATGAATGATATTTTGTATATATATACAGAACTTTATACAGGTTAAAAGCATGACTTTTAGTGTCCAGCAGCCAAGGAAAAGTCTCAACTGGGCCACTTAGTAGATGTGTTATCTTGTGAAAATTAACCTCCTTCTCTAAATCTCAATTTTATCACCTGTGAACTGGGGATTATAAGTGTGTCTAATTGCCATAGGGTTGTTTTAAAGGTTAAAAGGGATCATGCTCAGCACAGTGTCTGACAAATAATAAATATTAGCTCTTATTATTCTTCAAAATGGAAAACAAGAGGATTTACTTGCTGAAATATAATTGTTTCCAAGGTCCCACCCTGCTGTGTTTGTTAGTCTAGAAGCATTTCTCTGCACCACCTTTCAACATTATTTTAATTTGGGGACTCACCAGAGACTGATTTTTGTTTTGTTTCAGTTGTTCAGAATTCACCTATGAAGTTAAGCCTCTTATGTGGATTAAGTCAATGGCAATATTGATTTGGGCTTTTTATGAGCTACCAAATCTAGTTATCATAACCTTTCAAGGAAGGAAAAAAATCCCCTGGAAGATTAGAAACTCTCCCATTCTCACTCTGAGTAGACTAAATTGTAAAATAATCCAGTGGATGCTTAGTTAGGAAGGTCATCAGGATAATAAACTGAAGAGCAATATTTCCACTTCTTCAAACTACAACTTCAAAGGCACATGTATGTGCCTCCTATACACTACCAGTAAAGGAAAGTGTTCAGATCAATTGGTTCAGTTTTTTTAACCAGTTCCTGAGCATTCCCAATATAACAGACCCATTAGAAGACACTGAATTTTGAATAAACATGGATGTGCAATGATGTTAACTGAAATGAGATGGGATCATAAAACCTTTCAAATGGGTTTGTGGCATGAAGGCAATAGAAGGATGATGAAGACTCCAAAAAAGTAAGGCTCGTGTGCTGTTGAAGGGTCACTAAAACTTCACCCTTGAGGTCAATGCCATCAGTCAGTTACTGGGAATACATGTTCTAATGTTGAAAACTACTCTGGAGAGAGTTTTAAAAGACCTACAGTATAACAAAAGCCAGTCTGAAGATTACAGAATAGTATGACTTTTCTAATCCAATCATTTAATGTGCATGACTACAATACTGAAAATGATGGGTGTTAGGAATTTGATTTTCATCAATACTCTTTCAGGATTTATTTTTTTTTAAGATTTTATTTATTTTATCGTTAGAGGGGAAGGGAAGGAGAGAGGGAGAGAAACATCAATGTGTGGTTGCATCTCGTTTGTCCCCTGATAGGAACTGGCCCGCAACCCAGGCATGTTCCCTCACTGGGAATCGAACCATGATCCTTTGATTCGCAGGCCCATGCTCAATCCACTGAGGTACACCAGCCAGGGCCTCTTTCAGGATTTAAAACTTTTATTATCTAATGTTAATCATGTCATTCTCAGGAGGGACATTCTTGAGAAGATTTGAACTGAAAACCATTCTCTGGTGTTCTATAGAAGTTTAACTGAAGGTGTTACAACCATAGTCACTACAACAAGACTAAAAAGTTTGTTAAGCCCGTTTCCACTAGTGCTCATCCATATAGTTCAGTATAGAGCAAGTGCATGGAAACTCACACTTTTTAATGAAATCAGATTGGCTGTGGACATGGGATGCTCCCTTATTCCCATGCATCAAGTTCCACTGCATTCATTTTCATGTTAATTCCAGGGACACAATTTCCTAGATCCTAAGGATGGGCAGGAAATCACTCTCTGAAAATGGCTGTAACTGGCATCCTCTGAGTTGAAGGCACTGTGAAAGGATTTGACAATTAGGAATAATGTTGGTGTCCCAGCAGTTTTCAGAATGATTTATATATACAATCTTAGTCAATCCTCTGCACCACAGTGAGGAAACGGCACCTTCACTTCACATAAGAAAAGACAAAACCTTGTAAAAGTCATCTCACTAAAAGAAAAAATATTTCTGAGCACTTACTGTGGGATAGAGTTTTAAGAATAAAAAAGACAGTCCCTGCCCTCAAGAAGTTTACAGTTTAGTTAGAGAAACAAAAAAGTTAACAGTCAACTACAACTAAGGGTGGCTGGTAGTATGGCAGGAGCATGTACAGGGTGCTATAGGAGCACATAGGACAAGAATCCAGTCAAGACTGCACAGGGTCAAGGAAGGCTTTCCAGGGTAGGCAGCATCCAGATGGAGACTCACAGGGTGAGGAGGCCAACTGAAGAGGGGAACGGAGGTTTACACCAATGGTTCAGTCACAAATCAAAACTGGCACAAATGAACCCAGGGCTCTATCAACACCGAGAATCAACAGCAAAAAATTTATCAGGCACAAAAATTTAAAGAAATGAGGGACTGTGACTGGAAGATTGGTAAAGTACTCTAGTTGGATGGAGTACTCCACAGACCAACAGGGTTTTTTTTTAATTGATGTTTGTTGTTTTTTAACATGAGAGTAATAGTTTCAGCGTTGCAGTGGGCACTGAGGTTTGTGGAAATGGGGCAGTGAGGAATAGGCTCTAGGACAGTGGCTGATGGAGAAACAATGGCTTCAGAGGAATCACGTTTGAGGTAGGTTGGAAGGTGGGAGGAACCACCTGAGAAGGTTAGAGGGAAGGAGGTTCCCAAGGCTTCCAATCTGCAAAGGTGATTCTGGGGCCTATTTACTGATTAATTTGAAACATGTTAGCATCCAGCCCGATATGAATGTGATAAGTTTTTAAAGTGTTCTTCAAACTCTAGCCTTGAACCATTAATGAGGAGACATAATTGGACTTCAGTAGCAAAGCCTTGTAAATGTCTTCGTTGAAGATAGAGAAATTAATCTTAACTCAAACCTTTAAATTCTATGAAAGATTTGAGCATGCACTTATTAATTTTTTTGCCTTTGAGCTCCTTTCTAACTGCTTTCTTACGTGACCTAAAAGACATTAGAGGTCATCTGCTCAAACAGTTAAAGACCCGAGAGTAATAAAATTAAATACTTCGTGTGTTACAGGAATGATTGGCACCAAACTAGCACTGCATATGGCTCGGTTTACACTGACAAGACAGCAGAATCCTCAGCTTTTGGTATAAAGGCTTCAAATGAGAATATTTCCAAGGTTCCAGGGGATTCAAGATTTATCTTCTGTCACCTCTAGACTCTTGCAGAATTATAATGAGAAAGAAGAGTGCTGAAAATAAATAGAACTTATTTGTATATGGAGCTAGTTCTGCATCACAGATGACCAAAAAGGCAGAATAACAGTTTCCTGACAGGACGATTTCCTGACAAGACATGCTGGCAATACCTCATAGCCATGCCTTTGCAGATATTTAAAACTGCCTTTGACTGCTCACATGAAGCTACCTTTTAAAATGCCAATTCTGAATCTTGTTCAAATCTTTGTAATAAAAGAGAATCAACATGCAATATGGATGTAGTCTCAATCACCTCTAGGAACTAAAATACTTCAGTATGCAGCAGAGCTCCTCTGTTATCTATTGAACCACATCCATGCCCCTTCACTAAACTTTTCACGTTTAACAGTTGCTTCCTCCTGTATTTCACCAAGCTCCCTGTTTCATCAATCTTCAATACTTTCTCTGCTTCAGCCATGTTATCTGCTGTTTGCCATTCAAATTATCTGACTTAGCCATGCCTGGCCTTTGTGTTAACCATATAATAAGTGGGCCCTAAAGAGTTAAAAGGAAAAGAATAAAAGCTTTTTTTCCCTAGTCTTCCCAAACCCAAGCCTATATATACCTCCTTTGATCCTGCCCTGCAGCTGAAGCAATTCAAAAAGAGGAGCCAAATTATGTACTGAGCAGAGAGGACAGTGGCTTTGTTTCCCTGGGCACAGCCATCTCTGTGACACTTAGCCAGGGAGCCAGTCTTTTCATTCTGCAGTCATGTAGATCCTCAAAGGAAAATACACAACTCCACTGAGGGGAGAGTTATTTAGGATCAGAACACTAGAATTGTTCCCTATACTATGCTCCAGGTTTTAATCAAAATTTAGGAAGAAGCATTAAAGGGTTAAACACAGTATTAAGCAAAGTGAGCTCAGGGATAGACAGTAGAAATGGAATGGGTTGCAGAAGCAAGAGATATTTTCAGACTGAGAGCAGAAGGTCACATAGCCTCAGAAGCAGCAGAGTCACAGAGCTGAGAAAGTGACCTAGCTATTCCTGGATTAAGAATATCCATCAACAAGACAGAGAGATGGTGAGAGGTAAAACCACACTTTCGTAATGTGTCTACAATTACTAGTAACCATGTGTTGTTTCACAAAGTTAGTTTTAACAATCGATTTCCTAAAATTATTTCCATTGAAATTTAGCCCTGCTGAGTGAATCCTACCAATGGATAATATATCGGTATCTAACAAGTGACACACTGTGACCGACTGTGGCTAACTGAACAAGGCAAAAAGGGAAGTTTTACAGAAATGATGACATCCAAAAGGATGCTTGAAAGTGCAACTTCTGCACTGAATCACAGTAAACCCCCTTCCTCCATTTTTCCTCCTATCTGGCTCCCTTCTCTTCTCCCAAACTGGGCTCCTAACTTGTGCACACATCTGCATCACTTCAAAATATCATTTGTATGTAGGGGTGTGTTATATAAATGTCTATATAAAGAAATATTGCCTCCCTTGTTAGAAACAAAATCCAGACCATCTGTGGATGTAGCACTGCGTGGAAAATCTCCTAGTTGATGATGGTAGTAGTAAATCAAGGTGACAAACGCCACAGCAAGTTGAAATGCAGTGGCTGGGTTTACTACTTGGCGGCCTCCCACCCACAACAGCTTTTCATTTTAGTGATAAATCTTGGGAGATCTAAGGAGCATTACTAAGACGAAATGAAATTCCCTTAGTAGAGAAACTTAACCTATGGTCCATGGATGCAGGACTTCAAGGGCTTCCTGAGCCCCTTGAAATGTATGACAAATGTTGTACATATGTGCATTTTTCCTGAAAAAAAGATTCAGAGCTTTGATCAGATTCTCAAAGAATCAGGTAGTGTCCCCTCCTCTGCACCCCACTGTGAAGAACCATTTTGCTGAGCATTTGGAGACATTGAAAGATTTTCAGAAGAATGGTGTGATCTGATGTGTGTTTTGGAATGATCCCTGCTAACAATACAGAGGAGAGCCTGGAGTCCCTTTTTCACTAGAAGAATAAACTTTAACACACAAAGTATGAATCCTATCTCCATTAAATCTATTACAGAGTGGCACCCCCAAAGTATAGAATTTCCAATTTCACTTTGGCATTAAATTGTGATTGGAAACCACATTTTCCAGATGAGAATAAATACTTAAAGCTCATCGCACAGTGAGGCCATTATCCACTAGAGCTGCACCTAATCATGTAGGGGAGAGAATACAGGCATTAGTCAGAGAGTCATGGGTTGATATTTTAGCTCTGCTATTTACACAAGCTGTGTAACTCTATAAAATAGGGGTAATGATGACTATCTCCACATCATCGAGTTATGATGAATACTAAACAAAAACTCTTACATGTGGCCACCCAGCAGAGTACTTGACACATGATGGTCAATCCCACTTACTACCACTAATATTCCCACAGCTCCGTCATCAGTTTCACCTCACCTGAGCTCCAGATCCATGTATGTGCAACTCCATCCTGGCCCAGTCAAAAGCCTCTCTCATTACTCATCTGAGTCTCTTGACCCAGTCCACACTCCCAGAAGCTAACCTTGTCTCTTCTTTATCCAAAAAAATTGAGATCAATAGGACATGAACTTGAACTCTTTCCATTCTGTTTAGGAACTTACTTTCTGTCTCAGAGGAAGCACAGAACCTTTTCAAAGCCTTCCCTTCCACCCAAGATGAAACATTTACCAACAGAGCCTTATTCCAGTGGTTATATTCACTTGCATTTCTTCTTCAATCCTTATGATCTGGCATCTTTCTCTAAGGCAGTGACTCTCCATCTTTGAGGCACATTGGAATACCCTGAGGAGATCTTAAAAATGGCTGGGGCCTACCCTTGGAAATAACAATTTAGTTGGTTTGAGGAGCAGTCTTGGCACTGGGATTTGTAAAACACATCAGGTAGTTTTACTTTTTTAATTCTTATTTATTAACTTGAGAGAGGGACAGAGAGACAGAGACACAGAGAAAGAAAGAAAGATCAATTTGTTGTTCCACTTATTGATGCATTCATTGGTTGATTCTTGTATGTGCCTTGACTGGGGATGGAACCTGCATCCGGATGATGCTCTAAGCAACTGAGCTACCTGGTCATGGCTAAAAATGCCCCAGGCAATTTTAATGTCCAGCCAAGTTGGGAATCTCCAGTATAAAGTCAGCAATGACCTTCTAAACTGCCTATTTCAGTGCCTTTTGTCAATTTCATTCTACGTGTTGATTCCGAAGTGTCTGACAATATTAGTCACAACTTCTAGCTGGAAAGTCCCCTCCCTTAGCTTATCTGATACCCTTTCCTTTCAATTCTTCTCTGCCATCTTGAGACCACCTCTTTTCTTCCACCCACTATCTTACATTCCGATGTTTCTCAGGTTATCTATCATATTTGGCTCTCTTTATTTCTACCTATACATATTGTTGCTGGATGATCTCTTCTGCTGCATGGTACAGGAACCATCTATAGAAGAGTCCATCCACACATACACATAGTTACACCGTTTTCTTAAACTCAAGATCTGAATTCAGAGCTGTGTGTCTCTGCATATAGTTCTGGCAGTGTGCTCTCAAGTCAGGCTGCCTGGGTTCCAATTCCACTCCTATTCTTTACTACCTCTGTAATATTAGGCGAGTGACTTAGTATCTCTGTGCCTCACTTTATTCATCTGTAAAATGGGGAAAATAATGATCCCAACCTCATAACATTGTTAGAAAGATTAAATAACATTATCCATCTAAAGTGCCTTACTCTTATTCAGTGCCTGTCCATAATAAATGTTAAGCATTTATCTTATAACCATTGTTAACATTCCCCAAGGAGAGCACATGGTTATAACTTCTAGACTCCTACAGTACTCTATAAATTTCACTGTTATAACCTCAATTATATTGCATCACTGTTGCTGGTTTATATCTGCCTTCCCAACTGTACTCTGAATTCTTTGAGGGCAACAAGCGCTTCCTATTCATCTATATATCTTCAGATTTTAACACAGAACTTGGCAAAGAGAAGCAGGCCACAGATAGGAAATAGATGCCATCTGTCTTGCCAACTCTAATTGATTGGTGATGCTTGCATGGAATTCAATGTTGATGAGGATGTGAGGCTGAGTTTGGCTCAACAAGAGCAAGCCCCACGATTTGATTCGGGATATCTAGGATGTGACAGGTAAAGGGAGCAGTGGCACAAGTACCACAGACATTCCGTCCCACTTTTAGATGCAATATAAGTTCCCATGAACAAATGATACTGGATGAAAGACATGAGCCAATTGCAATTGGTGTGAAATAACAGCTTTCGCTTAGACTCTAAGTTCTTTCTGGGCAGTCATTATAGATTTTTATGCTAGAAACTTGTGACAACTAGAAGCATAAACATGCTCACAGAAGAAAATTCACTACAGATGATCAAATACAGTTGAAATTTTCATTTTAAAAGCCTTGCAACATTATATTACACCTGCCATCTGTGACCTTTATCACATAAATACAGACCTTGAGATTAAAAGTTCTGTTTTAAAGATTTTTGTAGGAACTGTTTAGATATAAGCAAACAATAGTTTATACTACTACTAAGTGCTTGAAATAAGAATTAAGAAATATACTTTTCACATTTGGGCTTCTGTCTTCTCGAACCTACCAGTGATAATGCTATTTGTGCAGCTGTGGGAATGAAGCCTGGGGCAAGGAGGGGAAATAATAGTCACGTGTGTCCATTTATTTCAGGATGAACTTCATCCACCTAGCAAAGTATCTCAAACATAGTTGACACTAAATGAATGTTTGATGCATAAAGGAGTGAATGAAAAAATGAATGGATGATGGATGGATGTAGGACAGATGAGCTTTCTCCATCCAATTGTCAATACAAATTGGAAATTTTAAATTTCTTCCACCAGATGGCGGTAATGTGAGATTTACGCTTCCTTGTAACATAGAAAAACAACCAACCAAACAAAACCCATAGTAGAAGAAATAGAAGCACAAAAGAGCAGTTTAAGATGGAAGAAAGAAAACGTTTGTATCGGCCGTAGTATGTCAGGAGTCTATGATCTTGTGGGACTCGTAATAAGTCCTCACCACACATCCTTTTTATGCAAGGGTGACTTTTTATTCATAATTACATTTCAGTAAAATAGCTATGTTCAAAAGCAATCTTATCTGTTATAAAAATTATACGGCAATTCTCATAATCAAAATTACTATCCTTGGTTTATATATCCAGATATTTATATTTGCATTTGTCTTATACTAATCTCTTAGTTAATTGATGCCTCCCTTGGAGGCAAGGCTGCCTGGGAACAATTGCTATAGACTGTGTGCCTCCAGGAAACCCAGCCCTGCTATTAGACACCTGCCAAAAATCATATAAAATAAGCTTGCCTCGGGCTCATTCATCCTGTTAGTAAAGAATTGTGAATAATATTAGATTAGTGTCCATCCCTTAATTTGAAAGCTTTTGGAAAATAAGAAAATCAGTTTTAAAATCCAGCATTATGGGTGTACATTGGGAGGGGGAGGTGCCTCATTCTTGGCAAATAAAGATAAGAATATGAAGATATTTTCAGATGGAATCAAACAAGTATTTCCTCTCATTAATTATCTCCCCTAAACAAGATGTGAATTAGAAACTAACAACCAGACTCAGGAATACTTCATTATACATTATCTAGGCTATCGTCTGCACTTTTCTAAAGATAATCAGAAAGGAAAAGTTTTCTAAACTTCCTTGTAAACCCTTGGTCGCTGGTATGTCAAGAGGCTGGCAAGGTTGCTGGGGAAGGGAAACTAATATTTATTGAGTTTCTAAACACCGTCACACTCAAGATTACAATTGCGCCTTATCACACCCTCACGATGTAGGTATGGGAGGTGATATAACACAGTGAACAATGGGAACTTTGAAGTCATGGACTTGATTTCCAATCCCAACTCTCACCACTTTCTTAGCTGTAGAGTGTCTGGCAAGTTCTTTCTCTCCAATCTTGTCACCTCATCTGTGAGCTGGGGATAATATCCCATACCTCATAAGGTGTTTATGAAGAACAAATACAAAGCACCTAACAGAGTCTTGGAACAGAGCAGATACTATCCAAGATACATTATTATTATTACTTTTATTTTTATTAGTGTGATTATGCTGCTACTGCTGCTGATGATGAAGAAGACAAACTCAATTTTGCAGATGAGATAGAGGCCCAGAGACCTTCAGTAACCTGCTGCAGGCTGCACAGCTAGTAAGCCTGAAAGGCTACATGTAGCACAGTGTCCGGCACTGTAGAAGGTGACCCATCAGCATGTTTGCTTTCTCCCCTCTTGGCTTAAAACTCAATGATATTCTCATAGTTTTGTTCATTAAAAATAATGAATCAGCCCTGGCTGGTGCGGCTCAGTGGATTGAGTGCTGGCCTGCGAACTAAAGGGTCACTTATTTGATTCCCAGTCAGGGCACATGCCTGGGTTGCAAACCAGGTCCCCAGTTGGGGGCGCTCAAGAAGCAACCATACATTGATGTTTCTCACCCTCTCTTTCTCCCTCCTTTGCCCTCTCCCCCAAAATAAATAAAATCTTTCAAAAAATAATGAAGCAACCTCAACTCTAGCTAGACTGATTCAAGATGCAACCACTGACATAGATTTGTGAAATTAAGAACTTTTTTTTTTACCTATAGGTAGTAAATATATGGTAGTAAATAAAACTGCAAAGAAGATTCCAGACCTCACAAAAGAGATGATCATTGGGCCCAAAGTTTTGCCTAATGTAGGATAATTCATTTCTCTCCCAAAGAGGTACATATTTTCCCTCTGAGGTGTCTATAAAAATCAGCAAGTCACTGGCAGATAAGATTCTGAGTTTCCAGACTTCACCTTCTGGATCTTTATACTTCAGTTTATATGTGAGCACACTGAAGGACAGGGCTAGCGACAAATGTAAACAACCTGAACATGTGGTTATATCAGTACATGGAAGATAGATTCAGATTTTTGTTCATGGCTTTTTTTCTAGTCTCACCCTACACATTCTCTCTGGGTAATCTCATTAATCCCCGGGGGCAACTCCTACTCTAAGACACTGATGAACTGAAATCTACGTATATCAGCAGTGCACATCTTTCCTGAAGACACACATTTCTAACTGCCTGACGAGAAAATCCACCTGGATGTCATCTGAGCATTTTAAACTCCACATGTCCAGAAAGCAACTTGTTCTCTTCCCTTCAAGTTCCTTCCCCCATGTTCTCTGTCTTGGTAAATGAATCTCCATTCTCCCAGTTTCCCTAACTTGAAATTTCGAGTCGTCCTTCACCCTGTTATCTCTTTCAGCCTTGACAAGTAATCAATTACCAAGTCGTATCAATGCCACCACACTAATATCTCTTGAATATGTTTCTCTACCACCACTGATATAGCCAGAGTTCAGACCTTTAGCACTGTTATTAGCCTGGGTTGATTCAGTAGCTTCACAAATTGTCTCCCTTTATCAAATTTTCCCCAACTGCAATCAATTTTCTTTTTTTTTAGAATTGACGTCAACTTTGACAGCTAATACATGCCATGACATCATTGATGCAATCAATTTTCTATACCACTGTTTATACATCTAAAATTCTTTTCTATAGTTCTCATCCTAAAAATTACAATTCATCATGAAATTCCCTATCACTTAAAAGCTTTTCTTCTTTAAATCTTAAAGGGGGAAAAAGAACCCCTATGTTGGGCATGCAAGACTTTTTGTGACCTGGCTCCACTGTACCTTACTCTAGCCATACTGAAATTTTCACTTGTTCCAGACCTTCTTACAGCTTTATGGTTTTGCATCTGCTAATTTACCCTCTTGGAATGCCCTTCTCCTAATAAACTCTTCTTCACATTTTGAGACCTAGATCAAATACCACATTTCTCTAGACCCCAATTCTCATGTTCTCCCACAGTACTTTATTAATCTGTAGAAGTACTTGCTACATTTAATTGCAGTGATTTCTTTGACGTCTGTTTTCTCCACCATGAGTTTCAAGAAGAAAAATATCATAGTCATCTCCATCCGTATCTGACTCAAGGCCTGACACATAGCAAGTGGTAAATAAGAGCCCATTGAGTAATAGGTTATTTGAAAGAACATTAGGATGGCATCATAGAAGATAAACATCTGTCATCCATAAATTCATTTTGATCATAACGCACGGAAACAAAATCTGAAGCTGGCTAGCTCTTTATACTGACTCAGTACAAAATTGCTTCTGTTTTTAGAACTGTCACTAGATGTGTATTCGATTTTTTTAAATCCTCACCTGAGGACATTTTTACATTGCTTTTAGAGAGAGAGGAAGGGTGAGAGAGAAACACAGGTGTGAGAGAGAAGCATCGATAGGCTGCCTCTCATACCAGCCTGGACTGAGATCATAGATGTTCGAATCCACCACCTAGGCATGTGCCCTGACCAGGAATTGAGCCCACAACCTTCTGGTTATGCGACATCAGTCCAACCAAATGAGGCACACTGGCCAGGGCATACAAGTGTATTCTTATTTCAACTCAAAACATGTTAGGTCACTCACTATACTCCAAACCTAGAAGCTGCAACTCACAACTGTTAAGTCCATATTCTTTAAAGACAAACTTACAGAGAAACATTTCTTAAAGCATAATAGAGCCAAAAAATTCCCATAAGAAAACATTTCCTAATCTCCAGGTAGGCAGAATAATAAAATTATTTTATACCCAAATTTACACTGCCTTTAACCAAATCAATAGGGAAGATTAAAATGAACTACTTGAAAAAAGATATAAAACTTTTACAATTATGCAAAGAACTAAAAGTGAGCAATATAGTTAATATAATAAACATTTAATGTATATTTCAACAATAGCATGACTACCTTAAATCTTTAACTCAATTTAAAGTTTCTCTATTACAAAATTTGAATACTCATTAGGACTATAGTAGTTTTCATTTGTAATAACTACATTTTACATGTCTCTGGTGGTACCTGGGAATTAAGATTGTGGGTGATACTGCTGCTACTGGCTCAAGCTACACACTTTGAGAACAACAGATCTAGATAAGCAAATCTCTTGGTTTTTTTTTTAATCTCAGCATTGACTTATTCTTTAAAAACAGTCACGTGTGGCAATGTCAGTATCCTTTTTCTATGTAGTTAAAAACAGTGTCGAATACCGCTTGTCTTTCCATTGAAAAGAAATAAGAAACCTGTATTTCTATCCACCTGTTTCTATTTGTTAGAAACTTTTCTGTCAACCCATAACTGACAAACCAAGGCTGTCCAAAGGATATGCTCCACAGGATGGCTATGGCAGGAAATGTTCCAATCAATTCTTACTTTCTCTTGAGACTGTGCTGCAGAGGGTTTCGCTGCTCTGTGGAAAGACTTTCTGGGCACCTGTTCGGTGGTCTCCACTAACCTTTCTAAAGCTCTGTGAGAAGCCCAATATTTGAGAATTTCATCCCATATAGACAATGACTGGAAAAGCACTTAGCTATTTACTTTTCATGTTACTATGAATTATTTATCCGCTAGTCTGTAAATGGCTATTTGTAGGATTAGACGAATTTTGAATGCTCTGATAAGAGGATTGTTGTATCTAAATTCATGCATAATCCGTAAAAAGCACATGTGACCTACAACCTCAGCTGGGCTGGCATATAACAAAGATTCACTAAACATATGCAAACAGTGTGGATTATTAACCACTTAACATCAGCAAATTTGTTTTTGAAATATAAATTTATGCATACAGACATTCCCCAATAAGAAATAACATTGGTTACAAAAAAATCCAAAAAACAAAACAAAAAAAAAACATACCTTGAGTAGATTTCTCTACTTCTTTCCTCTTTCTGCTCTGGCTATTGTAATTCATCCTCAGCTCTTGGTTATACTCATGCAGAGTTTCTCTGGAGTTGTATGACTGTCTTGGTTTTCTTCCATCTTCACTCTCATCAGAAGAACTGGTATAGGCTAGATCCATTTCATGCTTGACTTTAGACAGGGGCTGGTAGGGTTTGCAGTCCGTTTGCTCCATCTCTGATTAAGCAAGCTCAGTTTCATGAAAGAAAGCAAGAGGAACTCCTTTAATGTGAGCAGCCCTGAAAGAGGGAGGGAAAAACATAAGCCGTCTTAGGTTTGTCCTTTTGTGAGGAAATGCATCTGGCAGATTCACAATTGGTCCTGATCATACTATCAAAGGAGTGGAGCAAAAGACAAACTAGATGACATGAAGCTAGCCGGAGGCAATAATAACAATCACTCTGAGTTACATGCATACATTGTCAAGAATTTAGGATTGAGCTGGAGGTTGCAGTATCAGAAAATACTCAAGGTAAAAGGGAGACAGACTTGAAAAATACTTGTTTTGGAAGGAAAATAAAGGACAATGCTGTTGTATGCTACCTATGTGTTTTTAAAGCCCGTAGTTTTATTAAAAAACATTACAAGATTGGAAAGTGGCCAGGAGTACAAGTATTAACCCAGCACACCACACATTTGAAATGAAAGCCAGTAAGGGAACTACATTCTGAAAAGAAAAACAAAAACACCTTCTTGTCTCTGGTTTAATACTGCATTTAAGACAGAGGCTCTGAGGAAGGGAAGGATTCTGAGTGAGAGAATCTCATGAAATAGTGTCCTTGAGGGGCACTGAGCTCTTTGTGTTCATATTGTGGCTTTTGAGCCCCAGGCTTGCACAGCATTTTTAATGAGCTGAGTGGTGGTAAGTTCTTGTTCTTCATGATATCGAAGGAATGTAAACAACACTTCTGGGTGAGTACACTGGTGGAGAAACAGGAGGATCTAAATCAGGTTTAGAAATAAAAATTGGAAACTTCATGATAAATCACTGAAAGAACCCCATTCTCCACAGAATGGTGGGCTAGGAGCCACTGAGGCTCTGAGGACCAGCGAGGCATCATCTGCCTTATTCAGACCTGAGAGGGTCAAGAAGATCAAATGCCATCTGAGATGTTAAAGTCACCTGAAAAGTTTAAAGCCCCAGGAAAAACATGCTTATGTTCATTCTGTACATTATTTGATCATGATTTTCATCCACTGCTGCAATTCTGCAACTTGGTCCTTTCATATGATGTTAAAAATAATAATAAAAAAAACTAGTTTGAAAACAAACAAGTTTATTATTTTATTTTATACTGAAATAAAATAACATTTTCAGCTTTTTACCATGTGTCTTTTTCAAAGAAATCTACGGACATTTAGATGGTGGCTCCTCAACTATGTAGAGTACCTTATCTTTCCAATTTCCCATTGCATGTATAACAGACACATACATGCAAAAGCACTCAATAAAGCATATGGATGGACTGATATGATAAGCATTCGATGGTACATAATGCTTTGCAGCATCAACAAAGTTTCACAAGTCAGTCTTATTTCCCTAATCCAATGTTAAGGTCCTCGAAGGCAAATTTGAGTCTCATACTTCTCTGGGTCCCCCATAGCACTTAGCACCACTCCAGGCACATACATAGTAGAAACTAACTCCTGAACCTACAATCTCTATAAATGGTCTACAGAGAAACTTACCGTGGTTTGAAAATAATGTCAAAGATGAACATACTTAGAGAAACAAATCAGATTACATATTATACATAAATATATACTGATGATTCAACAGCAATCTAATCTCTTGGTAACTCACGACTGTACACATTGTCTAAACCTTCATAACTCCCCAATGTATAGAGTCCAGCATGGGTCTCACCCCTGAGCCACGGACTTGACTGTCCAGCTCAGTATCTCCACTTACATACCTAAAAGGCATTTTATACTTAGTATGTTTAAAACTGAGCTCCTGATTCCCACCCACCCCCGAACTTGTTCCTTTCACAGTCTTCTCTGTCTTGGGAAGTGGCAACTTCATTCTTCTGTTTGTTCAGGCCACAGAACATGAAGTCATCCTGGATTCCTTTTTCACATCTCACATGCACTCCATCAGGAAAGCCTATTGGTGCTACCTTTGAAATATAGCTAGAATCCGATGACACCTTTCCAATTCTCTACTACCACATTGGTTCACGCCATCATCTCCCCTCTGAATTAATGCAATAGCCTTCTAATTGGTCCGCTGCTTATGCCATCACTCCCTTATAGCACATTCCCCACACTACAGCCAAAATGAAGCTTTCAAAATCTAAGTCATATCCTCATGCTTCCTTCAAAATAAAAGCCAAAATCCTTACAAAGACATAAAAGGTCCACCTCAGCCTAGCCTAACCTAGCCTCTCCAAACACATGCCCTGGTAATTTCCCTGTCTCATGTACTCTACATGCACTAGCCTTCTTGCTGTTTCTGAAAAGAACAGATATGTTTCCACCTCAGACCCTTTGTAACCTCCCAATGTACTACACTACCACTTCCTTTCCTATCTTTCATAGTACTTAACAGATAATACGATTATATTTTGGTTATTTGATTGTCTACCATCTGTCTCTCCCACTAAAATGTAAGCTCTATGCTGGTAGGTACTTTTATCAATTCAATTCATCATTATAGCCCTAGAATAAGCAAAATGTTTGGCATACAGTAGTCATTTAAATAACACTTGCTGAATAAATTGAATAAAAACCACCAAGCATTCACAACAGGGGCCAGAGAGAATGAGGAAATGAATAGGCCATATTCTCTGCCCAAGAAGCTCACAACTTAATGTAAGCGGATAACCAATTCTACTACAAAGCAGAATGCAATGACTGTCATAAAGAAAGACAAAGTAGTGTTTGAGGACCAACAATGAAGACATTGGGAAAGGACTGTACTTGATTAGCTTATTTGTTCCTGACGCCATCACCACAATCACTTGAAATTCCATTCAGCATCTACCTTATAAGACCAGTTTTAATTGCTTTATTCTTAGCTTCTCATCACATGTTGGTCAGAAGGTACACAGTTATGTGGGGGTCCAGAGCAAGCATCCCTGAAATGTACCACCTTGACATACAGACTATTTTGAACTAAATTCAGTTAAAGCCTAACAAGCTCAGAACAGTTGTTTACCTCTCCTTTTTCTTAAACAGAGATTCACACAGAAAATCCTGCTTTAGGAAGGGAGCCTTGACTTACATATACTCCAAGTCTGGTAGGCTAGATACCCCACCCATTTTGTCTCATTCTTTCTGAGTTCCCTAGCAAAATTTTTTCCCTGCCATGTGTTTCACCTCTCCTCAAATATCTGTAAATCACCCACTGGAAATTCTGAAACCCAATACCCCATCCCCCTTTTTCTCCTTTGTCCAAAAATGTCTTATATTGTACCCAATGTTGCCTCACTGTCTTTGGAATTTTCATGCTTCTGTAAAACTCCACATGCACAATTATTAAAATTTTTTATTTTTCCTGTCAATCTGTTGTATGTTATTTGATTTATTCAACCAGACAGGACAAATAAAGAGTAAGGAAGCTTTTCCTGGATTATAGGCCTTGACTTTGCTACAAACAGTGCAGAGTGAGAAATGTACCAATAGCAGATATCAGAGATGCATCTTTGTAGCTGAGGATTGTACTTTCACCCTTTAATCAATAAAATTCATCTAACTTCATTTCAGCTAACACATACATAGAGTTCTTTGTTCATTAAAAAGTGAAATTTTATCAAGTAGGAGTGGAGAGCTATTTTCCACATAAGGACATAGATAATACAAAAATACCAATCAAGGACCTTATACTTAAAAATAACTTAAAATACTTTCTGGTATAATAGAGAGAGAAATAGATATCATTTTATTTTCTAAAGTATACTTCCCATCTGTCACCAGGTTTTGCAATCAAGTCTTTGGTTCATTGTGACTGGAATTAACATGGCAGAGGCATAGCCAAAGTAAGCAAAATAAGACTCACTCTTAAGTATCTGTTGGTGATGAGTTTATACTTATCTAAACTCTACTCACAACTAACAACCTAAATTTAAAAATGAAAAACATCTCACTTCCAATGACTAATGGTGAGTTTTGGCATTTATGATTTATCATGTTCAAGTCACCCTTATATTTTATGTATGAAAATCTAAAAATTCTCTTTTCCTTCAGCATTTCTTTGCAATGAGAGAGAGAGAGAGAGAGAGAGAGAGAGAGAGAGAGAGTGAGAGATGCCTATAGCTGTTTCAAACTATTGTTGAAAGTCAAATTAGAGCTATTCACAGCTATTCTTCAGCCAGGGAATGTCAGACCTATTCAAGGTTACTGACTGTCCTTGGAAACAATCTTCCTTAAAACCACAAAACTGGTATAAACCAAGGGAAAAATAATCATTCCTTGTTCCCTGACCTCAACCACAACTTCTTGCCTTAAAATTTGTGATACACTTCTCAAAAAGAACATACAGATGGCCAATGGGCATATGAAAAGATGTTCAACATCACTAATTATCAGAGAGATGCAAATTAAAACCACAATGAGATATCACCTCCCACCTGTTAGAATGGCCATCATAAACAAAGCAACAAACAAGTGCCAGTGAAGTTGTGGAGAAAAAGGAACCCTAGTGCACTGTTGGTGGGAATGCAGACTGGTGCAGCCACTGTGAAAAACAGTATGGAGTTTCCTCAGAAAACCAAAAACAAAATTGCCTCAAGAACCAGTGATTCGACTTCTGAGAATTTATATAAAGAAACGTGAAACACCAATCAAAAAGAATATAAGCTCTCCTATGTTCATTGCAGCATTATTCACAGTCACCAATATTTGGAAGCAGCCCGCATGCCCACCAATAGATAAGTGGATTTTAAAAAGGTACATTTACACAATGGAATACTACTTAGTTATAGAAATTTTACCCTTTGCAACAACATGGATGGGCCTGGGGAACATTATGCTAAGTGCAATAAACCAGTCAGACAAAAAAAATAACATATGATCTCACTCATATGTGGAATCTAATGGGCAAATTGAACTAACAAGCAAAACAGAGACAGACTCATAGGTAGGGAGCAGGATGACAGTTGTAGCAGGGGTGAAGGCTACAGGGAGGTGGAGTGATTGAGCCAAAACAAAAATGGAGAGAAACTTCATGGACTCAGACTACAATGTGGTGATTGTCGGGGGCAGGGGGAGGTAAAGGGGAATGGAGCAGAATATAGGGCAGATAAATGGTGATAGAAGGAGACTTCACTAGGGGTGAACACACAATACAGCGTACTGGTGATGTGTTGTGGAATTGTGCACCTGAAACCTGTACAATTTTGTTACCCAATAAATTACCCAATCAATTTTGTTACACAGTGTCACCCAATAAATTCAATAAAAAGGAAAAATAAATTAAAAAGTTAACCTAACATATAATTAATAAATAAATGAAAATGAATTAATGAATAAATAAATTAATTAGTTTTGGGTATTAACGCTTTATCAGATGTATCATTGGTGAAAATATTCTCCCATTCAGAGGATTTTCTTTTCCTTTGTTTTCTTTTGATGTGCAAAACATTTTTAGTTTGATGTAGTTTCATTTGTTTATTTTTTCTTTCCCTTGCCTAAGAAAATAAATCAGAAAAAATATTACTAAAAGAAATGTCTGAGATTTTAGTGCCTATGTTTTCATCTAGGAATGTTATGGTTTCAGGTCTTACATCTAAATCTTTAATCCATTTTGTGTTAATTCTTGTATCTAGTTTCAGAATATGGTATAGTTTCATTTTTTGGCACATATCTGTCCAATGTCCCAATCACAATTTATTGAAGAGACTGTCTTTATCCTCGTATATGTTCTTGCTTCCTTTGTCAAATATTAATTGACCATCTCACAGTGGGTTTATTTCTGGGTTCTATATTCCGTTCAATTGCTTTAAATGTCTGTTTTTATGCCAGTAACATACTGATTTGATTACTATAGCCTTGTGTTATTCTTTGATATCAGGTAGTGTGATGCCTCCAACTTTGTTCCTCTTTCTTAAGATTTCTATGGTTATCCAAGGTCTTTTGTTGTTCCATATAAATTTTAGGATTATTTGTTCTAATTATGCAAAACACATCATTGCTATTCTGATAGGAATTGCACTGAATCTATTGATTGTTTAGGGCAGTATAAACATTTTAACAATGTTAATTATCATTATCCATGAGTTTGATATATGCTTCCACTAATTTGTATTTTCTATTTTTTATATTTAGAATATTGTAAAATTTTTAATGTTTTTTATTAATTATGCTATTACAGTTGTCCCATTTCTCCCCCATCATTCCCCTTCACCCTGCACACCCCCTCCCACCCACATTCCCCCCTTTAGTTCATGTCCATGTGTCATAAGTTCTTTAGCTTCTACATTTCCCACACTATTCTTGCCCTCCCCTGTCTATTTTCTACCCACCATCTATGCTACTTATTCTCTGTACCCTTTCCCTCGCTCTCCTCCTCCCATTCCCCTGTTGCTAACCCTCCATGTGATCTCCATTTCTGTGTTTCTGTTCGTGTTCTAGCTGTTTGCTTAGTTTGCTTTTGTTTTAGGTGTGGTTGTTAATATCTGTGAGTTTGCTGTCTTTTTACTGTTAATATTGTTTTTATCTTCTTTTTCTTAGATAAGTCCCTTTAACATTTCATATAATAAGGGCTTGGTGATGATGAACTCTTTTAACTGGACCTTATCTGAGAAGCACTTTATCTGCCCTTCCATTCCAAATGAAAGCTTTGCTGCATAGAGCAATCTTGGATGTAGGTCCTTGACTTTCATGACTTGGAATACCCCTTTCCAGCCCCTTCTTGCTTGTAAGGTCTCTTGAGAAATCAGCTGACAGTCTGATGGGAACTCCTTTGTAGGTGACTGTGCCCTTATCCCTTGCTGCTTCTAGAATTCTCTCCTTCATTTTAATCTTGGCTAATGTAATGACAATGTGCCTTGGTGTGTTCCTCCCTGGGTCCAACTTCCTTCGGAGACTCTCAGCTTCCTGAACGTCTTGGAAGTATATTTCCTTTGCCAGATGGGGGAAGTTCTCCTTTATTATTTGTTCCAATAAGTTTTCCACTTGTTGCTCTTCCTCTTCCCCTTCTGGTACCCTGATAATTTGGATTTGGGATGTTTAATGATTCCCTAGAGGTTCCTAAGCCTCTCCTCATTTTTTTGAATTCTTGTTTCTTTCTTCTTTTCTGTTTGGTTGGTTGTTTCTTCCTTCTGGTCCACTCCATTGATTTGAGTCCCACTTTTCCTTCCATTACTGTCCACTCCATTGATTTGAGTCCCAGTTTTCCTCCCATCACTATTGGTTCCCT